>ML415683.1:0-84709 GCA_005239525.1 Nicotiana knightiana | reverse complement strand
TTCCAATCAAGGGTATACACTCCCTGGTTGATGTTTTCTTTTCCAATAAAGGGTATACACTCCCTGGTTGATGTCTTATTTTTCCAATCAAGGGTATACACTCCCTGGTTGATGTTTTTTTTTTCAATCAAGAGTATACACTCCCTGGTTGACATTTTCTTTTCCAATCAAGGATATACACTCCCTGGTTGATGCTTTCTTTTCCAATCAAGGGTATACACTCCCTGGTTGATGCTTTCTTTTCCAATCAAGGGTATACACTCCCTGGTTGATGTTTTCTTTTCCAATCAAGGGTATACACTCCCTGGTTGATTCTTTCTTTCCCAATCAAGGGTATACACTCCCTGGTTGATGTTTTCTTTTCCAATCTAGAGTATACACTCCCTGGTTGATGTTTTTTTTTCCAATCAAGGGTATACACTCCATGGTTGATGTTTTCTTTTCTAATCAAGGGTATACACTCCCTGGTTGATGCTTCCTTTTCCAATCAAGGGTATACACTCCCTGGTTGATGTTTTATTTTCCAATCAAGGGTATACACTCTCTGGTTGATTTCTTTTCCAACATAAGCTACACAATCCCTAGTTGATTTCATTTTGCAACATAGGGCTCCCAACCCCTAGTTGATCCCGCTTTGAGATATAGGGTATCCACCCCCTAGTCTGCAGTAACTCCGGGTGCACCAGTCCCGGCTTTTTATTGCTTTCAAATAATGAAGTAGCATAGAGTTTGTTACAATAACTCACAAAATTTTCCTAGGTAAAAGCTGGGGAAGAAAAATTCGTTCGTTTGTTTTGATTTTTGTGCAGATAATGTTTCTAGGACATTGGAAGTCGAGACGACCAAAAAGAAGAAGTTTCGATCCAAAAAAATAACAAAACAAAAGGAAGAAAGAGAATATTGAATCCAAAAGTGTACAAACGGGGTCAGGACGAGATTAAAGTCATTCGTCCAGTATATCCTGCTTTGATCCGAGGAACGATAAGACAAAACCAGCATCTGCGATTAACAAACACCAGGATCCAGGTCAGAGTCAGCAAAAGATCAAGACTCAAGATCAAGCCCTACATAGGAATCTTGTAATTTAGCAGCTGATAGGTTTTAGTTAGTCATTCGTTTTGTACTTGGGTGTAATAAAGAGATCAGTAGCAGCAACAGCCAAAGTGAAATCACAGTTACCCGGTAGTCCCAGCTACCAAAACCTCCAGAACTACACTGACCTGATTCCTTTATACCCAAGGATATGTAGGCAACCTTGAAGCATGGTTCGGTCAAACTTTTCAAAAACGCTTCACATGGAGTATTTGAACGGGTAAAAGTTCTTCATAACTTCTCACTTTGTCTTTTCCCGAAAACTCTTCGCGTTTTCAAGCAAAGAGGGGCAGCTGTGAGCATGTAATTTTAACCTACTATATATTCCTACAAAATTCAATAAATTAATTAGTGTTATAAACCTTTGTTGAATTTCAATGTCTGTGTGCGAATTATTTGCATTGCATAAATCATAATTTGTCTTTTAAAATTCATAAATGATTTAAAGTTGCATGATTCGGTGCATTACTTCAATCATTTTATTGGAAAATTACGGAAAATTATTCTTCAAATAATTACAAATGTTAACTAGAAATTTCACCTTTTAATTTACTCATTAATTAAAATTTAAACTAGAGTTAGAGCTAATTAATATATTATTTGTAACTGATTGAAATAATAACAGCAAAAATGTTGATTATTTGACACAATGTAGATTTAATGATTAATTTATTCATTTTTTCAACAAAATTGTGAAATTTATTCCTTAAATGATATAAATATTAAATTAAATGGTATTACTCTTAATTAATTTATAATTAGACAAAGACTAAGTTAGAATTAATTACTACATTTTTGTTGAGTTTTGATTCAATTCAAATTAATTAATTCGTTTAGATTAGCTTAAAAGGGGATTAAAATCGGACCTGGGCCAAATTACCCAGGCCCAAACCCCTTCCCTATACACAAACACACTCATCCCAAGACCTTACCGGGCCTGCCCAGCCCCAGTACCCAAAACGACCCCGTTTAGGATTTAGCAAATCCCAGTCGTTGATCTTNCCCTCCGTCTCTCTCTCTTCTGTATAACCAAACCCTAGCCGCCCTAGGATTCCCACCTTGCTCCGCCCACCGGAAATTGCCTACTGGTGGCGGACGACCTCCAAACAACCCCAAACTTCACTCTACGATCCTCTATTCATACTCAATCACCCCCTGCCATTGATTTCATCATAAACCCGCTCAAATCCCTCAAATTTCAGATCTAAAAATTTGAAACCCTAAAAATCCCACTCCGGACGATAACCAGCGGCTCGGACCTTCATGATTCAATTTCTCTTGACTAGAGCAATTGATTCATGAGGGTTTGACTCATTTTCAAACCCTGCCGGAGTCCGGCCAAGGTCCAGCGACCCCCAAGTTTTCCGGCCAAAGCTTTTTCTAGAAAAAGAAACGGGTATTTCCTTTTTCTTTTGTCTGTTCCTAGGGCTTTACTGTGATAAGAAATCATGAACAGATTAATAGGTTTAATTACTGTTTCCATTGTTCCTTCTTAGACCAGCTTATTTCTCTTGTTATTTTGCTCCTGTTTGCTTGAACGTTCCTTCTTGTAATTAATTCAGAACCTGAATAGACTTCCTTGCTTAGTAGATAACTTAAGATTTCTTATTACTATATCAATGCATATCTGTTTCCTATCATTGATTCATGTTTGGTTAATTGACCTTGTGTATTGTTAGTTCACACATACATGCTTAGGTTAATTGAACCTTGTTTGGATATTGGAATGATATAGCTCAGGTTTTGACGATTCATGAGTTTTAAATGTGCTTCATGTATTTGCATCAGTTGATTGACCATGTTTAGGTTTCTTAGTATTATGCTCAGCTATTCGATCCCCTAACTTGTTTTCTGATTTTTAGTTTATTGTTGAATAGATTTCACCTCAACTCACCTTTGATTTAGTAGTCTGATTAGTTAACTATTAATTAGTTGATTAGGTATACCCTTGAAACTAAGATAACTAATAGTATAATTGGAAACTAACTCTAAGGACCTAAACTAACTAACCTAGAACCTGAAAATAGCTCACCTAAAATCAAAGATTAATTAGTGAGTTAGTCATCTCAATTAGTCAACATTTAATAAGATAATTATATACTAAGATAAGAGTTAGTTAATTGCAACTTTACTAATGGTTAATTAAGTTGATCACTCAATTAGGTTGATTAAGTATAATGACTCAAATTGAGTTAATCACAATTAGGTTTAAATCTAAAATAATTCACCTAAGCTTAATATCTAGTTAATGATGAATCAATTTCAAGTTCTTTAACCTAGTAATTAACCCAAATCAATAGATAATCTTGATTAATCTTAAAGTGTAATTCTAAGGATGTTAAGGGGTAGTTTAGGAATTACAACTGAAGAATCTTGGGTATAACAACCCAAGAAACTTCTAAAATTAGGAAAATATCATAAGAATCAGACTCTTTAAGGGTAAAACAGTAACTTTAAAAGGGGATAAAGGCTGGAATTAATAGAATGTTCTAGAAGAAGGTATAGTTGTCCAAAAGAATAAGGTCTGACAGTTGTATCTGTACTATTTCGGCCTAATAGGATTAGGAATATCTTCTAAAGATGCTACTCTAAATTTCCCTATATATAGACTAGGATATCAGCCTAAGGGGGGCCCTCTTTTTTTTGGAAAAACTTTGGACATTCTGAAAAAGCTCTCGACTAGCTGCTGAAAATACAGAATACTTTCCATTCAAGAACAAAAGGTTTTTTTTCCAAAAAAAAATATTATTAGAAAAGAAAGAATCTGGTTTCTTTTGGAAAACAAGTTCACAAATAGATGGCCTAGTCTAGCTTTTATCTTCTTTTTTTTGGATTCTGATTTCTGGAGGTTCTTTTTTAGTATTCACACTCAAACCTTTGAAGGCCTCCCACGGGATACGATGTACGATAGTAGTTTATGTTAGCTGTTTATCCGGTGCCTTCTTTACGACTTTCGACCAAGCCATTATTGAAGAAACTCTTGTTTAGTCAGGACGAATTCTGGGTTGATTGCTGCTGGTTTACTAAGTTTACTTGGGTTCTCTCTGGTTTTCTGTTCATGTTGTTGGTTTCTCTTCCTTCTTGTTGTTTGTTGTTCATACTTGACCTTTATTTGGTCAAGTCTCTTGCTGGTTTTTCTCTTTAAAGGTATGTAACAGTGAACTTTATACAAAAATTATTGAATCCAGAACTTGTATTAAACTTGTTGGTTCATGTTGTGTTTTCTTCAAGAATATGTGAATCTGAATCTTCTTCTCCTCCTTTCTTAATGTAGAAACTGAAGTAAGATTATTATTATCTGAGTGTATGCATGCAACTCTTGGAATCTGCTTGGTTATTTGCTGAGTTTCTGTTAATAAGTTTAACATTTGATAGTTAGGTGGTAATTTCATATGTGTTTAGCATGTTAGAAAGATAAAGTTTACTAGGGTAGATGAATTTGACGTTTCAATGGTCGAATTCACCCCCACAATAGTGCAAAAACAGTAGTATAGATTGCTAAAATTCATCCTTTAAAGGGTATAAAGCATGTCGTAAAGAAGGCATAGAGTTGAGGAGTCAGAACCCCTGAATAGTCTGATTCATTCTCTAAAAAGCCTAAAAATCAAAGTCACAATACAAGTGTGAATCAAGTGTTACCAAAAGTGACTGATAGGGAGTTGATCTGACCCTTCTCATGGTCGGATTCACCCTACAATAATGCATAAACGATTATAGAGTAAATAGATTACCATTACAAAAGGTATTAAGACAGGAATCTAAGCCCACAAATGGTCAGATTCATATCTTAAGAAATGCCTAAGAATAGTCAAATCACTACATGAATTGAGGCCATAATCTATTAAATGATTAAAGGTCTGATGGGTTTGCATCCTGGGAGTTGAACCTGACCTCTTTAATGGTCGAGATTCATTCCAAGAGAAATGCATAAAAAATAGGTTATGTCCTTTAGAATCGAAACTATAACATGATTAGGATTAAATCTGACCCAATAATGGTCATGTTTTGCCTAACAACACGCCTGGAACGTATTTTTTTAAAATCAATTGTCTTTTGATTAAGAAATACAGAATCCAAAGCCCCCTGAAGGTTGGCTCGCATAGGAGCAGTTATGTCCTCTCATTATTTTGCACTTATTGTTTTCATTCTTAGGTGTATTTCATAGTGAAATGAGAATGAAATATTATAAAATTTTGTATTTTAGTTGTAAGTATGGATTGGTTACTGTGAACTATTATTTCAGTTTCTTTTTTTCTTTTTTTTCTCTCACACTTATCGCTAAAATCCAGAAATGGGCCAGTTTGGATGAAGCAGCCCATTAGGGCTTTAATCAAGTTTAGCTCCCTAGGCCATTGGGCCATAAGGGAGTAGATAGGCTTAAAATTAGAGTTATTTGCTCTAAGAGGTATTTTAATGACAGTAGGCAATTTAATCAAAAGCTTAATTGGTCAATATGAACTTTCTCTGTAAATATCTACTAGAATTTTGAAAGCATGTTATTTCATATTCCTTAATTTTCGATACAAATAGAATTGGTGATCCAAAACGTTGTAGTTTATTTCGCATTATTTAAGTTTCTGAAATGGTGTATAAACACTTCTCCCATAAAGATACATATAAATCCTGGCTTTTAGATCAATTTAAAAATGGACAAAGATTGCTAAACATGAATTAGTAAAATCTGTTCGTACCACGTTCTCTCTAAGTTATAAGATTATTTTTCGAAGTTTACCAAATAGGAACGAGATCAGTGATCAAAAGATATCTGTATAGGCGTGTACAAATATGTGTCCATGAATGATGTGTATTGTGTTAGCATATTCCTACTCTTTTTGTCAAACTGAAATATGGATTGTTTTGGGTCTGGGTGAAACTCTGTTTGCTGACATATCTTGAAGTAGTTTAAATTAATCAAAAGCTTCACCCTTATGGAAAAATTAGTCACAACTAGGATTGTCCAAAGAGTTAAATAAAAAAATTGGGCTAAATATGGCCATAGCCCAAGAATCTTGTCCTTTAGGTTAGCAAGTTTTAGACAATCTTCACATACCTTCTAGATAGAATCATGTCCTTCAGATTGAAATTTGATAAAGAGTTGAACGTTACTCCAAAACTACCATAACCTACACTCGGGAGCGGCAACTCATGCCCCCGACCTCTAACTCTAAACAATTAATAAAAATGCACATAGCAACCGCAGGTGCATTTCATGTGACGGTGTTGCTGTGTGCTAAAAAAACAAGTGCATGCCATCGTGACTTGTTTAAGATAAATCCATAAACGTCCTAATTGATCTTAAAACTAAAACACTCTTTCAAAAGTATAAAACATAAAGAATGATCGAACATTGCCTCAAATGGGCACTATAAAATCGTCACGGCCATAGTCTTGACTACGTAATCTACACTCGGGTGCGACAACTCATGTCCCCGTCTCCAACTTCAAATTATAATAAAAATCACATGTTGTAATTGCGGGTGCATTTAATGTGGCGTGGTTATAATGTGTCCAAAAACAAATAAGTGCACGACATCGTGACTTATTCAAGATAAATTCATAAGTATTAAAAGCAGTTTTTAAAAGTGAAAGAAGGGCTAAAAAAGCACAAAAGATTTTAAAATATGTAAATGATTAGATTTTAAATGGTTAACAGAATTCCTTACTCGGATTTCTGGACACAGACAAATCAAAACAGAGTCAAAATTTCCTCGGTTTGGGATTTTAAAACAAAACGGTGTCCCGGAGCATCGTTAAAAATCCGGGTGGCGACTCTGAAATAATAATAAGTCCCAAAACCGAATAATATCACTTTAATTGGAAAAACTCCTTTATTACCCTCACCGGTGAAAAAGGAGGTGTGACAATATGTTCCCAGATTCTTCCCCATCTTCACTGCCCTATCAACTCGTACCAATAAGCTCAAAGACCTTCCTCAAAGCTCACATCATATGGTACTTAGGCACATGCCCCCGTCTTCTAATTTGGCCACTACCTCAGTATCATCACCCCCTCCCGCATATGAGCCATCCAGTTTCACTGAAGCTTCCAAACATAAATAATGGCGGGCTTCTATGGCATCTGAAGTGGATGCATTACTACGGAATGATACTTGGTCATTGGTTCCTTATGATCCCTCAATGAATGTTCTTGGGTGCAAATGGGTATTTCGCATCATAAGAAATTCTTCTGGTATGATAGAGCACTATAAGGCTCGCTTAGTTGCGAAGGGGTTTCACCAACTTGAGGTCCATGACTACTACAAAACGTTCGGCCTTGTTGTTAAGTCGGCTATCATTCGCATTGTTCTTACCTTGGCAACATCTTACAATTGGGTTTTACATCAATTAGATGTGCAAAATGTCTTTCTCCATGATGAGCTGCAAGAAGAAGTCTTTATGTCACAACCTCCTGGCTTCATACATCCTCAGTATCCGAATCATGTCCGTAAACTTAAGAAACCCCTCTACAGTCTCAAACAGGTGCCTCGGGCATGGTACATGCTTCTCCTTAAGTTCCTTCTCACTGCTGAGTTCACTACTTCAAAATCAGATACATCCTTGTATATTTATCGAGCTCATGGTGTAATGGATTATATTTTGGTCTATGTAGATGATATTATTTTCACTGGAAACAACTCATCCTTTCTGGAAAGCATGATCTCAAAACTTGGTGCAGAATTTTCGTGACCTTGGTCCCTTAAGTTTTTTCCTTGGAATTCAAGTCTCTTATGGATCTGCCGGTATCACCCTCTCTCAGGAGCATTACATTACTTTTCTTCTCAAAAATGCTAATATGAACAGTTGTAAATCACTTTCCACACCTATGGCAGTGAACTCGAAGCTCCACGTTGGTGACAGTCCCCTATTCCATGATGCAACTTTGTATCGGAAAATTGTTGGAGCCTTACAATATGTCGCACTCACTCGTCCTGACATTGCCTTTGTTGTCAACAAAGCTTGCCAATTTATGCATAATCCTACAGTCAATCAATCGGATGCAGTTAAGCGTATTCTATGTTATTTAAAGAACACTCAACATTTCTATTATCACATTTCGTGCTCCTCCACATTGTTTCTTTAGGCTTTCACTGACTCGGATTGGGCAGGGTCCCTAGATGATCGTAAGTTGACTGGAACATATTCCATCTTCCTTGGTGATGCTCTTGTCTCAAGGTCTTCAAAGTAACAACATATTGTGGCTTGATCCTCCACTAAGTCAGAATACAAGGCACTCACTGATGCTGCGGCGAGCTTACTTGGATCCAGTCTATCCTTAATGAGCTTGGGGTTCACCTCCCCAAAGCTCCTATCTTGTGGTGTGATAACATTGGTGCGGCCTACCTCTCCATTAATCCAGTCTTTCATGCTCGCACAAAGCATGTCGAGATAGATTTTCATTTTGTTAGGGATAGGGTCGCTAAGAAGGATCTCATGGTACAATTCTTGTCGTCTAAAGATCAATTGGTTGATGTCTTGACAAACCCAGTTTCATCTACGCGCTTTGAGTTTCCACATTCCAAACTGGACGTGTCTTCGCCTCCTTCAATTTGCAAGGGGAGTATTAGACCGTGTCCTTCCCAGTCGGATAAGGGATATGTTTTAGTTATTCTTAACTTGTATCCTAGTGTAACTGTATCTCTCAAATTGTATAGACTTCTTGTATATATTTGCATCCAAAGATTCTGTATGAATGAAGAGGGAAAAACAATAACAAAACCAGTGTATCAACTTCTCTGTTTCTGGTGCTTTTACATCGGTATATCCTTTGCCATTGATTTTTTGTTGGAACCCTTTTCTATCATCTTGTCCCCTTTCTCCTTTTCAGCTCGTTCTTTCCTCCGCTCGATTTCACACAGTGGGCAGTCCTTTACCATGTGATCTAGCTTGCCACACTTGTAGCACCCATCATAGTTAGCTTTGTCGACCTGCTTGTGCTTACTACTAGTCTCTCTCTTGGATGCACCTTTGTAATTCTTCATGAACCTCTTGAACTTGGAAAATATTGCTAGATCAGGATCATCATAGTCAGATTCATCATCCTCAGATGCTTTAAAAACCAAGGCCTTATCCTTCTTTGGTTCTTCTTTGCGCAGTTCTATTTTTCTCATTTCATGAGTTTTTAAGTTTCCGACCAACTCATTAAGTGAGATTTTATCCAATTCGTTGGCTTCTTGGATTGCAGTGACTTTTGATTCCCATAAAGATGGAAGGATTCTTAGAACTTTTCTAACCAACTCTTCTGAGGTAAACACCTTTTCAAGTGATTTTAGTTTATTGGTTATTATACTGAACTTAGTCATCATATCCTGCATGGAATCAGACTCCTTGATGGAAAAAAGCTCATAGTTTCTCATGAGTAGTTCAATCTTTGATATCTTTCCTTGATTTGTTCCTTCATGAGCAGTTTAGAGTGCATCTCATATCTGTTTCGCATTAGAGCACACAAAAATTCTATTGTACTCATCAGGACTAAGTCCAAAGATAAGGATTTTCTTAGCTTTTGCATTCTTCTCCATCATTCTAAAATTTGCTGCCATTCGGAGGGGTCCTTAGGAATTGTTTCACTTTGTGCATTTTGTTTAGTAGGAATCAAAGGACCTTGGTTTACTATGGTCCATAGTTCATAGTCTTCAGCTGTCAAGAAATCTTTCATTCTCGCTTTCCACCAACTGTAATATTTTTCATTGAACAAAGGTGGTCTGGTAGTTGATTGTCGTTCATTAATTCCATGTGGAGCACTCATGTTTCTTCCAAGATCTCTCTAGGTGTTAGCTGTGTAAATGAGAGAATCTGCTCTAATACCAATTAGTAGTTTGAGTGCCTGTGTGGATTACTAAAGAACTTGATTCTTTATCGTTCCTTAAGCGTAAAGTAAATAAGCACTACAATGAACATAGTGATTTTTTACGTGAAAAATCATCCGGCTCAAAATGTGCAAAAATCACGACCTACCACGTAGGATTTTCAACTCCAACTCCATTAGAACAATGAGCCAAAATGTATCAACTACAAGACTGTAATTCAATACTCTCGAGTACTCCTACTACTCCTATTTGATTCACAAGTTACTCTAACTTGTAAAGTAAAATATTCACTCTAACTCACTAATTGTTTATGACGTTTGATTACAACTCAATTTCCTAAAACACATTCACTAGACTGACTTGGAAAAATACAAAGCAAGTACTCAAAACAAGTAAAAAATAACTTATGACACTTTAGTTGATGTGTGAAAGGATAGCTCAGAAATCCAAAGTCAATCCGATTTAAACACGACTTGAGATCTTCTAGGAATCCTATTCATAGTGAGCTTCCTCTTTGGTAGGACTCCTATTGTTCCAAGTCCACAAGCTTTGGGACTTTTGTATCTGACTGACTTATCCGTATCTTCTTGAACAATGATCCTTATCACTTATAGCAGTCATCTTCCACCAAACTCGGACCTGAGTAACTTTGAGATAAAGTTAGTGTCTTGTTCATAGTACAAGTATCAACCATGAAGAGCTTATCATTTAACCTGAGGAGTTGATTCTTCACAATAATTAAGTAGCTACATTAAAAACGTGATTCTTAGAGTAGGTAATCACACTTTATTAATTATCAAAACTTCAATACTAAAGACACCTATAGGCTATACCAAGCTTTTAATTAAGAGCCACAAACTGTGACCAGCCAACTGGCAACTAAACCAGCGGAGTGTCCCATCAATTTGCATAGGTCGGCATACATATCTCCTCAAATATTATTTAAAATTTAGAAAGAATCCCACTATTGAACTATCCAATTGTTATGCCTGTGCCGACTGCTAATTAAGCGTTACAGTACCTTACCTAACAATCTTCTAAATGGCAACCAAATTAAGTCTGTTGGACCCCCTAAATTTCAATTTCGTTTTTTTCCCAGTCTTAATTGGCCAAACCCTTCATATCTTTAATCTTTATGCACTAGAATCTTCTTTTTCCATCTGAATTTCTCTAATTAAGTTTCGTGCGGTAAATATTGATTTATGCCCTTCAATTTCCATTAATGAAGGTTTCACATTGTAATATGCTGACCATCAACTCATAAAGGAGGCTCATTTTTAAATATATTTCTTGTTAAATATGGCTTGTTCAATTTTAATACATTCGATCATCATCATATAGTTATATATTGCTCAAGCAATGTCAACGATTATTAATTGACGTTAACCTCCTAGCCAGTAGGGCAACTTGTTCACACTCTCTACTAATCCCTAACTAGTGTTGAACCAATTGATCAAACTTTGTGAGTGTGAACTTTAAGTTTTTTAGAAATATATCTAATTACAAAAAGTATTAACATTGTTAATAAACCAGTAATTACAGGTTTTATGATAAATCTAGTTCTTATTCCATGAATTTTGGCACATGCTTGAGTTAATTAAGTCTAAAATCCAACTCATCCTTGGATATAGTTGTGCGTAAACTAAAAGCTTATAATTTGGAACTATTATGTGCAAATTAAAGAAGATTAAAGTGCAACGTGGATCTGACTACTCGGAACAATGTAGTAATAAACTAGAAGAATATTAAAACGTGTGAAAGGTATTAAACAAATTGTATTTATCAAGAACCTAGGTTCATTTTTTAGGAATAAAGAATTAGGGTTCTTTGTCTTAAACAGAGATTGGAAAGAGAATAACATGGAAAGATTACTATTTAAATAAAAGTTTTGTCTAATATTTGATGTTCCGATCATTAGTTGTCTGTGCTCATTGTACCATTAATTATAAATAAACAAAATGGCTAATTAAGTAGTTGATTAAAAAGAAATCAAAGGGCGGCGGCCATTTGTCAATCCAAATCACAGAAAACGTGCTTGTTCTTATCCGCGCCCTATTATTCATTGCATTCACTCCTTCTCAACACTTGTCACCTGTCGCTAACAACAATTTAATTTAATTAGTAGAAGCTAAGTTAATTACAATACTTGGCAGTAGTATATAATTATATTCCCTTTTTCCTTTTTTTTTTATTTTTGGGTTTTAGTGGGTATGATTTGTATTGATGTACAACCACATAACTATCAAGACAAAAAAATTCAAAAATCAATGAGCTAATTAACTATGATTGACTGTATTTGTTATTTCACACTGTAAAATATAATTTTAGAATGTTCAAAAAAAAAAAAATTATGAGTATTTTCATTGTTTGAGAAGTTAAAGTCAATATATTTTTAGTTCAAAATTTTCATTATTCCAATACAGAAAAGAAAATTTGTATGTCTAAATGTGAATAAGACGAAGTATAGGTTGTTGGAACTATTTGAGTTGGTGATAAACCAGTCCAAGAAAGCACATGTGCGATGCGGTAATAACTTACATGTACCGGATATTTATACAAGTCCAATAAGTACATGTCATACACCGTCAAATCTCTACGTAATCCAGATTTATTTGTTCTAAATATTTTTAAATATAATAACAAAATATTTTTATAGAGACTATATATTATAATATATCATGAAAATTAGTTTCGGAAAACTTAACTTTTATAATGAAGCGTTGTTATATAGGGATGTTGTTATAGAGTGGTCTGACTGTATATTTACAAACTTTAATTATCACCAGCATTTTAAAAGGCTTGGGCGTAAGGCGAGGCGTTTTATATATGCATCATAAAGGCGTAAGCCCCGAGGCACGGAGCGTAAGCCCCATAGGTATTTAATTTTTAATATTTTATAAAATAATATAATTACAGTGAATACTTACAAGCATGTAAAATTGCATAAAAATTGAAGAAAACTATAAATATGTGTAAATTATATACATATATGATCCATCCCCACAAAAGAACTAGTCAAAACAATCTATTATACGATTTAGAAGCACAAGTGACTTGAGTCGAAAAATATAAAATTTTCTACATGGAGGACCAAAAAAGATGACTAACCTGCAATTTGAACTTTGAACTTGTTGTTGTGAAGGAGAATGTAGTTCTCTTTGTATTTGTAAAAAAAAATTAAATATTTGTTATTTTTGGGAGATATTAGCAGACTAGCGGACAAGATAAAGAATCGCGAAAGACCATCAATCAATAAAAAAGGTCTCGACTTTTAAATTTAATATAAACTTTTGAGTAATTACCAAGCTGAATTTTGAGAATTTGGGTATTATATTAAACACTTATTCAAAAAAAATTATTTTAATTTAAAGAAGTCTATGAGGCTTACGCTTCACTAAAAAAACGTGTCTCAAACGTACAACTCGAATTGCTAGGCGTACGGCTCTTGAGACTTTCGCCCCACGCCAACGCCTCGGGGTGTATTTGGTGCGCCTCGCCCCGAAAACGCTTTTTAAAACACATATTATCACTAAATTATAGTAGTTAATTAATACATATTTTTATCTCAATTCATCACTTAACCATGATAAATTAATATGACGTGAATGTAAGTTTTTACGGGTGCAGTGTCTGAGTAGGCATTTGGACATAAGATTTGTAAAATTCTAAAAAATGATGAAAAAAATTTCCAAGTAAAAATGATATTTGAAATTTAGAGTTATGTTTGGGCATAAATTTCAATTTGGGTTATTTTTAAAGTTTTGTGAGTGATTTGATTGAAAATTTTAAAAAATACTTTTTTCGAGTTTTTCAAATTTTTAAAAATTTTTAAAAATGAATCTTCAAGTAAAAATTAAAAATTTTATGAACAAACGCTGATTTCAAAAAAAAAAAATCCAAACCGACTCTAAGTACGCGTGAACAGGCCCGCCTTTTGTACGCATTTGAAACATCAGCACAGCACTCGTAATTGTAAAGCAAACGCGTAATCGTTCCAAATGGCATTGACACCGAAATTTCAATCTTTACAATCTTTCTAATACGAAAAGCGTTTACCTTTTCTTTCCCTTTTTGCTTGAACCCTATTCTTTTCTATACAAGTTCTCAAATGAGATTTTTTTTAAAACAGCATTTACACGTACGGCGTATTTAAATTTATTTCCTTAACTAATTCTAAAATCTCAGAGTAAGAAAGCTAAATAAGAAAATTAACAAGATAAAAGAAAGAGAGCATGGAAAAGTTGAATAGTTAAGCAAAGAGTAGAAGCTAGTTGAATAGCATTAATTGTGTAGTAATTTGATTACCTTCGTAATCGGATAATAATTAAATTTATAAGTGGTTTTAAGGTTACGTGATCTAACTTGATACAAAATGATAAATCAAATTGCAATTGAAATAAGTAGTGAAAAATAAAATGCAAACCACACAAGTTAAACAATCTTAGCCATAAAAAATCAGCCACCCTCGAGCCAAACGTACTATGATCGATCTGAGGACAAAACAAGAACAACTTAAAGAGAAGAGCTTAAAAAGAAATAATAATAATGTAATTGCTTTGGGATACGTGTTAAAATTTCCTTAATAAATTATTACACCCCCTTTATATAGTAGATGAGGCCTACTCTAGGTACATTATTATAAATGGTAAAAATCTCTTGATTTGCTGATTGCCGGTTCTTTACTAATACGCGCCGAGATTCCCGCCGTAATATATGATCAATGGATATATTTCGGTCTTCTGTTGGCTATCTCGATAATATTTCTCCGAGCTCGTTCGAGGCTAAGGTCGATTCCGAAACTAATATTCTCGAAGGCATGTGTTTTGACCCGAGTTTTAGTTCGATGAGACTCAAGACCGACCTTCAGACCTGGGTCGTCACGTTCCAAACCTAATCTACCAAGTCGTGGGCGAGCACGATTTTGAGCATATATATAATTACAACTCGTTTTAGAAACATGAAAACTCAGAACAAGATTGAATACTGCCTACTTATATTTTAGTTTGACTAGCAAATAAAAACCGAAGTGCAAAGAAAAATAGCGTGGCCAATGCAATTCCAACAATAAATTAAATCAATCAATTGAATATTCGCTATAACTAGGTCTATGTACAGACAATAAGTAAAAAATTTCACCCACCCAATAAGAAAAGAAAGAAACTAAAGAAAATATTACATTAATTGTCTACAAAATTCCCGAATCCTAGAAGTAATGTTCAAGTAACAAAATCAAAAGTTTCACACTATTCCCGGAATAGTTCAAACTTTGGAGGTAAAGATAGCCGCGATTTCTTCGCCGGATGAGGACTCTCCACCTCTTCTTCGCCGGAACCAAATCCCGGCCAGAATTCCGGCAGCGCCGGAATGTTCAAGTCAAAGTCACGGTGACTCACAGTGGACCCCACACCCTCTGATGACGTCACTCCAACGCTAGCACTAACGCTAACGTTACTGTTACCGCCGTCGTAGTGACACCTTTTATGTCCACCCAAAGCCTGTCCAGTAGGAAAACACTTGTGGCAAATGGAACACTCGTGAGTTTTTCCACTTCCGTTAACGGAGCTAGTAGTTCCTGTCGCGTTAGTGGTAGTGGAGGTAGTTGACTGGTCATCTCCTCCACCGCCGGCGACGAGCTTCCGATGACTAGCTTTGTGTCCTCCTAAAGCTTGATAAGATCCAAAACCCTTACCACAAACCGAACACTTATACACCATCTTCTCCTCCGGCGACGCGTGCATTTTCATCACTGGTGCTGGCGGTTGTGGTAGAGACTGTTCCTGATCATTAGCAGAACCGTCGCTACGCGCTAGCATAATCAAACAAAGAGCCAAATATTCTTCTTCAGTAGGATGTCGTTCCATACTACGAGGCCTTTTTGATCTTTTACCTTTAGTCCAATTTTCAAGGTAACGAAGTTGGCCGTTGTTCTCAAACTGGAAAGTTGGTGGAGTTGTTGTAGTTGGAGAATTCAAAGCTTCAAGTGCCATAGCAATATTGTTATTTGATTGAATCTTGATTTTGAATGAATTCTAAATATGTTGTAACTCGTAAGTAGAGAAGATTTTGTGAGTGAATGAGTGTGAAGAAGAAAGTGTGTGGGATATATAAAGGGGGAAGTAAGGAAGTTGCGTGGGTAGGAGAAAGAAGTGAGATGGTTACTCAAGTAATTGAATTGAAAGATATTAAAATAAGGAAAGGGTAAGTGGAGCACGTTGGAAAAAAGGGAGTATTCCAGCGCCAAGTGGTAGATTGAGGCGGAGCTAGCCAAGTAAATACGGGTTCAGGCAAAATTATATAAATATTTAACCGATAATTTAATATAATTAAAATAATTTATGAAATTAATTACAAAAATATGTAAACTTTAAATTCTTACTTAGCTCTAAGTGGCAGACCCATACAGTTGAGCGTATTTTAGTGAAGAGAGAGTGAACAAAGACTGAAGACTAGTGGACTGCGTCAAAAGTCAAAACTCTACCGTCCTATGAAAGAAACAAAACGCCCCCCCAACGCGGTGCTTCTAGTTTGGATTTAGTTTACACATGTTGACCGTGTAAAATATGTTTTACACCACGCGGTGTAAATGCCTTAATTTATGTTTTTACTAATTGCATTATTATTTATCATGAATTAAAATTCTATATATATATATATATATATATATGTATATATATATATATATATATATATATATATATATATATATATATATATATATAGATTTAACATATTGTAACAGAACTTATGTTCTTTCCAATTTATTATTAGTTCACAGTTACTACATATCTCCATAAATAAACACAATTTAACACACGGAAATTTAAATGTTCGAAACAATTGTTTGGGTGATCATATATATCGTATCAAATTCGAACTAGTATAAAGAAGAGGAAAATTAAATTTTTCTCCTTTATTACTTAGTTGACGAAAATAGGGGAAGAAACTTGTAGATAAAAAGTTATTTTACCTTTAAACTACCCAAATTCTCTCTCCTTCTCAACTACTATTTCTCAATCCTAATTGCCAAACATAGAACTAATTTTGTAAGAGTTTTAAATTATTTGGTTCTTACATTTGGCAATGACTTTTTGGAGAAGACATATAAAAGGGGCTTTAATTAGGAGCACGCATACGCCGGGGCGGAGGGAGGGTAAAAGCAATTGAGTTTGTCTGAATTTATTAACTTTAGTTAAAATTATGTGTTTATTTTTAAAAAGAAATTAAATATATATATAAATTATTAATTTACAATTAAATTAACTTAAAAAATTTAAACGCCCGAACCTATAAACTTTAAGTTATGGCTCCATTCCTGACCATACGTCTGTGTAGGCGTTTGGAAGGTAAACACCAAGTTGCCAAAGGTGACTGCGACTGAATTGGTTCGCCGACTTTTAAATACTACTACTTTGTTTCAGGAGTCGGCTACTGCTATTTCACCCAATTTAAATGCATGAACCTTGCCCAAATTGCACATTATAAAAATAGTGAATATTTATGTACTAATTGGACGTACGGACTATTTCACCATGTCAACTTAACTAGTAATTATTTAGACTGTTCTCATATTCATCACTCTTAAAATAACATTACATTTTCTGGACCATTTCTTTTTTACTACTAAAGTCGGCTTTAAGGGAAAAGACGTGGTATTTTCATCACCAGATTAATAAATGAAAATAGAGACAAAGATATGAATTATTTTCTGCAAAGTTACCCAATTGGAATGGTATTCAAACCCTTGATCGCATTATTCTAAAATAACATATAGATACACTGAATAGTGAGTGTGTAGTTGTATAGTCAAAAGAATAAAAAGGTGGTCATTCTCCACTTGACATGCCAATTCAATTTTAGTGATGCATCCCATGATGTTATTACTTGTGTTAACATATACTGTTCAAAGAATTAGGGCAGAATCTGGAATACTATGTTGAGATGGTCTTGTTAGTGAACTCTTAACTTGGCTACTAAAATTCTTTCCTTCTTACATTAGGAAAAAATAATAATTTTTTTGAGATCTCTCACATTCTATACAGTTAAATCTTTCTATAATAATTTTGTTTACCCAGGAAATTATTATAGAGATCGGCTATTATATACCCATCACAACATTTAATATTTTGATTTTATTTGATCACTATAGATAAAAACTATCAAAAAAAAACTTTTGATCATATATATATATATATATATAAGTAACTAGGTATTACATTACAGGTTATTGTCTGCCCAAAATACATCATTTGCAAACATCAGAGAAACTGTTAGCATGGTGTGAACAACTAATTTTTTACCACACCCAAATTCTATACTATTTTTGGTGTAAATATTTCTTTTAGGTCTAATCTTAATACTTTAAATTTTTATCTTACTCTTAATAGGCCTTTTATTTAAGGAAACTAAAAACTACAAAAAATATTCACAATCTTAGAATATAAGATTTGTTCATATGTTTAAATAGAAGAAATATATATATATAAACTTGGTTTCTTCTAATTTAAATGTAAGTTATAATAGTATTTTTCTTAGTATAATTTAAATTATAGTGTAAATATTGGGTTTTCTTATTTATATAGTTTTCTTTAAATCTAAAGTAAGTTTTATATATATAATATAAAAAATAATAATAGTAACACCCAACTTCCCCACTTCACCCAACCTCATTACCCACTCCCTCACATATTCCCCACATATCTATCTCATGTTGCCATTTTTCCTTATATCTCCTACTAACTTACCCATTATCTTCCCCCACTTCACAAAAAAAAAGTTAATTTCTAATTAATACAAAAAAGGGAGAAGCAAAAAACTTATGAGAGGAGAAGAAGAAAAAAGAAGAAAAAGGAAAGAAGGAGGAGGAAGTCAGAAAAAAAAAAAAAAAAAAGAAGAAGAGAACAAGAGGGAGTAACAAGAAAAAAAAAAGGAAAAGAAGAGGAAATAGAAAAAAAAAAAGAACGAGGGAAAGAGGGCAATGAAATGGAGAGGAACAAAAAACTGAAGTGACAGAGAGTAAGTAAAACAAAAGGAAAGAAGAACGAGATTTTAGAAATGGGAGGCAATTTCATAAGACAAAACTAGCAATGACGGCAAAAAAAAGATATCGTTTTGTGGAGTACGAATTTACTAAAGATCTAGTTTTGGCTGAATTCTTGTGTTCGAAGTCGAAATTCGGGATTGTTCGAGGTTCTGAGTTTGCGGATTCGAAAGTTAACTATTTTCAACTTTGAACATCAGTAGATTGTATCTATTTATCTATTGTGAAATCTTCGCAAAAGGTAATATTAAATATCCTTGTTAGTTCAATAATAATGTCATGATTTAAGCATGAATGTGTGTTAATATTTGTATTAATTTTCGTAAAAATTTGCTGAATAGAAATGTGTGTGCTTGTTTGGTATCTGATTTACGATCATCTATCTCTATAATTTAGTATACAAAGTATTCTTAAAATATATCTCTAGTCTTGGTTGATTCAAATCATCTTCGAAGTTCAGTCCATAAATCTTTGATGAATAAATTTAGGCTTGGACACTTGATTTAATTAATCCTTGAAGTCATCTTTCTATTAATTTTGCCCGGTCACTTGTGTAAATAGGCCATAAATTATGATAATTTTTTTTAATATTATGATAGGTTTTTCTCTTTAAATTGTTTTTTGTTCTTCTTGGAATACACGTTTATAAATATTTGATCACTTAGCCATGAAAGCTGAAAATTACCTGAGTGTTAATTTAGTAGGAATACTTTTACTAAAAAGAAAAAAGAAAAAAAAATTGTAAATTAGATCACATTCTCCACGTCTCAACTTCACTGTAAGTTATATTACAGTGAAGTTGTTTATGATATACAACTTATATTTTATTAATTAAATTTTTTAGTATGATGTTAGTTACTTAAAGTAGTCTAAGGATATAGATTCTTTCTTTGTTTCACTATTGAAGTATAAATTGGAATTTTCATTATTTATTATCTTCATTTATAAATTTTATTTGATTTTCTGTTAGCATAATTTATTTTTTTTGTAAATAAATTTGATGTTTGAGGCTAGGCTACTAATTACATTTCTTTCATATTACCACTGAATGTGGGGCCATGGGAGAATATAATTAATTGGGGTTAGATATATTTCAAGGCCTATTAATAGAAAGTAATTGTGAAGGAGCAAAATGAGTCATGAAGTAACTCACGACTCGTTCTAATAAGTAAAAACTAAATTAATAATAAAAATACACAAATAAATGTCTCGAATATGAAAGAGACAAAATAAATGAAATACTCTAAAACACTAAAAAAACTTTAGATGTACTTTAAATATTAGCATGTGTGTTCATACCCGAACCTTGGATTGATTTGTTTACATAATAAATGGATCATATGCGCATGCCGCGTCTCGATGCCTTTAGATTTGAAATAATTATGTTATAACCATGTGTACATTCTGTATCTTGGCTTAACATTTAATTTCAAAGAAGTACCTTGTTTGCGTTCTGCATCTTGGTGAACACAATTAATAAAATACAATAATTAATTAAGTGGTAGTAAGCAAACCATAATCAATAAAATACAAGAATATCCAAGAATTGATTTAAGCCGGACATTAATTAATAAAAGCGACCGTGCGAGGCCACGAGACTCGAGGGGTACCTTACACCTTCCCCTCGGTCAACAGAATTCCTTACTCAATCTTATATTTTTGTAGACCATAAATTAAGAGTCAAACATTCCTTTTGATAAGGGATTCAAAATAAAAGGTGACTTGGAACTCCAAAACTCAATTCCAAGTGGCGACTCTAAATAATAAATAACTCCTTCTCAAATGTCACTTTAATTGGAAAACTCTCCGTAATAGGGTTGCGTGGAACAAAAAAGAGGTGTGACACATGGTAATTCTACCTGATCACGCCCAACTCTAGTCCTAAAAAGGATAAGTGGTCGCTGCAAATATAATATGGTCAAAAAGTCCGGAATCGAATCCCACAGAAAACTAAGGTTTCGCCATAACTGTTCAATATCTCTAAGAAGACATAACCAACAATGAAAAATAGGAAGAGGAAGGAAAAACTCGTAGAAGAATTCCCCGCCTTGCTCCTATTGTGTCTCTGCCTCCTTAGGTCGAATCAGTGTCAAAAGTATGTCCGAGATCCTCAAAATACCATTTTTCCATGTATATATACCAAGTAGGGTCGGACCAAAATAATTATACCTTTTCATATGCGGAAAAGGACACTTTTTCAGGCCTGGACGTCCGCGACCGCGGACTCAACCGCGGTCGGGCGCGAACTTTATCCAGTGTTTTGCCTCAAATCCGAGTCCATATCCGCGTCCGCGATTGCGACTACATTTTTTCACCATGTTACGTTTGGAATTTGGAAAAACGTAATACATGAAAGTTTAGCCCTTTGAGTTAGATTTCCAATTATATATTATATAGCCCAAATGGAGTTTGGAGCAAAAAGTTATGTCCATTTTACTAGACAGTACGCAATATGCCTGCTCGATTCTTCGTTCGTTCTTAACTATCAAATTTGATCCTCGAACACGATCCTGACTTAATTCCTTGGGCTTTTACTCAGATTTCAAAGCTCTAAATCACTTGAATTCATTTCATAACATCTATATAGCTCGGAATAACTCCTACAAGGCATAAAATACACAATTAGTGCAAAACACTAGCGATTAAAGCTCAAACTCAATTAAAGTACAGTAAATTAGAGTGTAATAAGCGACTAAAATATGCAAGTATAGCCTATCATCACTTCCCAAAAAACTTGAATTTGCTGCCTCTTTTGCCAGCGCATCAGCCACCCTATTCTGCTCCCTGTAGCTGTGTCACACCACCACCTTGTCCATCATTTGCATCAATAACCTGCATTCACAAATCCTATGATCATAAATTGTATTGCTTGTGAGTATCATTTTTATTACTTCGGCCGAATCTGTAGCTATGTCCAGAGAAACCCATCCATTTTGTTAATATTATTTAAGAGGATGGTCGCAAAATAGGTCTGCACTGATTATTTTCACCACAGTATAATAATATATCATGGTTAAGTAATAAATTAAGGTGAGAATGTATAGGAATTAACTATGTTCAGCTATAACCATATTTGTGAATGCATGTGTCATGTATATATTGAATTAGTATAAACACCGATATATGTGTGCTCTTATTATTGTTATAGAAATGTTTGACAGAGTCTTTTCCATAGTAAAGTAGAGTCAACAAATTCATGATCTGAATTGTACACGAATGGTAAATTTATAGTGGCGAAGCCTCATGGTTACAAAGGTGGTCTATTGAACAACCTTCGTCGAGAAATTACACCGTATATATAAGTAAAACATTACATTTTAGAGGTATATAACATATATTAAACACCTTTTATCGAAAATATTTTCACTTCTTTTAAGAACATCCTTGAGAAAATTCTTAACTTCGCCCTTCTACGATTAGAAATACTTATTTATGCTTCTATAGATTGACCCGATAGATTGTTGACATATAATGATTCATGTTTACATGCATATTTTGGTATGCAGTTCACCCACCCTTATTATGTGTAGCCGTGGCATTTAATGCAAGAGGCCTAACTCTAATTTTAGTTGTCGACAAATACTTAAAAGGGAAAAGGAGAAGTGACATCTAACTTTAGCTTGGAAAAAGTACTTATAAGCGTTTACCTTAAGATTTTGAATTGAAACATATTGAAAGTAATATTGGAAAATCTCAAGTTCTCCACTCTCATACAAAGCAAAAACGCTCTCAAGATTTTTACATACTCCCTCCGGTCCACAATAATAAGTGACCAATTTATTTTGAGGACACCCATTAAAAAAGTTCTAAACAAAAATAGTTAGTGTGACTAAACTATCCTTAATTAAATGTTATAACATAGTTAATGTGAGGAGGAAAAAACTTTTTAGGGATTCGTACATAAGGGTAATTTTCAAAAAATAAATTAATTTTTTTAATTATATAAATGAGTATTTATTTTGGATCAAAATAAAAAAATAAATTAATCACTTACTGTGGACCTTTCTCCTAGGTAAGACAAAAATTTACATGTATTATAGCTTAGGCTTCAACCAGGGGCGGATCTACTAAGGAGGAAGGGGTGGTACGTCACCCGCACACCTCGGCCGAAACGATGTATGTGTATGTATGCATATATAGAAAACAATATAAATATGCTAAGCGACACCCTCAGAAAGAAAAGATTGTTTGGTGCCACTGGTCCGGCTTTATTTTTCTGCCTTTAGGGCGTGAGATCGAGCCCAAGGTGTTGCCTTTTTTTAATACTATTATGTTCCTTCGTTCTCCTTTTTTTCTTCTTTCGTTTTTCATTTTTTGCTTCTTCTTTTCTTTCTTATCCTTGTTTCTTCTTTTCTTTTCTTTCTTTTTCTTCGATTGTTGCTGACTCTTTTTTCCTTAAGAGTTCCTGTCGAATTTTTAAATTTTATAAATCTTGCTTCTATTTCAAAGTTTAGTGTTTTGCCCCAAAAAAAAATTCTAATATTTATTAAGTAAATTTTTGCTTTGAGTATCTAAATAGCGAGTTTTAGTCCTATTTGTCTATTTTTGTCAAATAATAACTCCAGATTATGAAAATGTCATCAAAGACAAGTATAAATAAATAGTACTAATTTTGTATTGATATTGATTATATTAGTGAATTTTTATGTTTTGCACATTATTATTATTAAATTATTTATTTGATCGATTTATTAATATAAATCCAAAAGACGAATAATCCGAATCGAATCAAGTCAAAGTCAAAAGCATTACGACACCCATCCTGGCATCAACAATGAGCAGCTGACCAGTAGCAGTACAGTTCAACAGTTGAATTTCCCAAAAAGAATCCAAATTTGACTCCGACGATATTTTCTTGGGAATATGCGAGTCTGAAATCTGAATGCGCAATTTCCAGAATATTTAATTTAAAGAAGCAACACGGAAATGTCCAAAGTCCAAACCAATGGGAAGCATCTTCTTAGTTTAACACGTCTGACTGTTGACAATTATATCTCAACATATAAAATTCCAACATAAGACTTCTATATAGTTCTACTTATCATTGTTCGTTATTGGTTAGCCAGCTAAACATTGTAGTCTCCAAAATTCCTCGCATTCTAATTTCACTTTGAAGTTTTTTCAAAGGCGGCGTTTTGTGTGGGTTTTTTGTTTGTTTGTTTAAATTGGAGAAAATTGATTTTGAAAATAATTCTAGAAGACAGGAAATGTGTATGAATGAAATCTAATCTCGTTTTGTCTGTTTTTCTCATAACATACACCTTTTAATTAGGTGATCTAGTTTTGAAAGATTGGCTTGAAGTTGGTATTAAAATGATTTGTATTCTCATTGTTTAAGGTTTCCCAAATTAAAATAGCAAGGTATAAATTTGTATTTTCATTAGCACTACTTGGATATGTTTTTTTTTTTTTTTTTGGGTTGGTTAACGAATATATATTAATCGACTAATCTATGTAAACCATGTTTTATTTGGGAAACGAATAGTCACATCCACCTATAAGAAAACAGAAATAAGATCAAAATGGAAGACAAATATATATTGCACACAAATAGAGAAACTACTAGAAGAATCAAAACTCACCTTCCTTCAGCCTTTTGCACATTAGCTTCCGCTTGTTCAACAGTTTGCTGAGCTTCTTGTGGATCAATGTCACTACCCTTCTCCGCATCATTTACTAAAACAGTAATCTCATTATTGCCTATTCTAGCAAAATCACCCATCAAAACCATCATTAACCATTCGTCGTTAAAACGTATTCTCAAAATCCCTATATCTACTGTTGTGGCAATAGGTATAATATATGCATAATTTATGTATTGAATGTGTATAATAATGTATAGTTAATGTATATCTATGTATATGACTAGAAAAAGTAAACTATGAATATAACCGGCTATTTTTGTAAAGATCCCAAGATCTTTCCTAAGAAAAGGGCTGTAGAGCCGAAGTATCCAAGAAAGAAAATCAAGGCCCACATAAACATGGGCCGAATAATAAAAGCCAGCAAACACTTGGACCTTGGTAACCGCATAAAACATTTTTGGAATCTTTACGCTAATAGCCGGATAAATTCATTATCTATGTTTTCTAATCAGTATACATAAATGATACACTGATTATACACGGCTAAATATACACATATTATATATAAAATTCATAACTAGTTATATATTAGGCGGCTATTGTTATTTTAAGCGGTTGGATAGGCAGCAATTGAGTAAATTCTTTTATACCATTTTTCTAATGAAAGAGTTTGCACATTAGAAACACAATACACATGATCTGGAATTATTTAAAAAAAGAGTTTCCATTTAAAACGTGTATTTCCAATTCCACCTAATACAAGTCCTTCTACCACTACCAGAGGTAGCTTTTCTATTCTTTGATTTGCTTTTATTAGCATTTAAATTTTCTTAGATTATGTGATCTGAATTTAGGGCGTGAAACACGCTGCGTACATTAAACTTCAACATGGAAAGAAAAAGAATAATAATATATAATAAAGTCGTTTTTGGGCACGAGACAAACTTGGAAAGAGAATTATTCCTTCATGACCAATTACAAACACAAATCCGAATAATATGAGATTTTGATTCCTTCCCACCATATCTTAAACTTCAAGTTGTTTTCTCAGCCGTGAAAGATCTGTAATTTTGTTACTAGTTTTTTAAGTTTCGTATAGTTAGGGTGAGAGTTCGTGCAGTTTGGATTGCATATAAAAATTCCGGTTTGGATTTTTGATTTTCGGATCGAAGAAATAACAATCCAAATAAGTTTCGATTTGATTGGATTTTCTAAGTTCGGTTTCGGATTAATCGGTTTGGATATTTTGAATTTTCAGTTTTGAACTTATAAGTTGAGGAGTTTTTTCTTTTTACAAAAATGAATATTCAAATAAAATACTCATGTTAAATTGCTTGAAAAGTTCTTCATTCTCACCGCAATCATCTAAATGAATTATTCACGTAATGAAATTATTATCAAAAATACACAATAGAGACATTAATACCGCCGATAAGAATTAAAAATAGTAAAACCATGTCAAAATAGAAAATATTCTCACAGTAACTTAATAATTAGTATCAAATATATGAGGTAGCTAATACGTAGAGTATTGAACTTATTGCCATTGACATATGGATAATGAACTAAATATAAAATATAAAAATTTCAGAATTTCGGATATCTAAAAAGTCGAAGTACCAAATCCAATATCAAATCCGAAATTCAAAAATTTTAAAAATATTCAATCAATAATCCAAAAATCCATACCAAAAATTCAAAAAATTCGGATTTTCGATTTGCCCAAACTATGCCCACCCCTACATATAGTACGTCTTTTTGAAATGTTATCGCATGATGCTACTATTTTCTTTTTCGTTTTTTCTTGAGCTAAGAATCTACCAAAAATGATCACTCAAGTTAGGACTATCCTATTTAAATTCACTTATGAGATTACACTTAGTATGTTATTGTTGTTCTAGTATTCGTCTTTTTAAAATACAAATTCAGAGAAATCATTGTTTTTACTTTTTAAGTAATACAAGTTCAAATAAAGCTCGTGAAAGAACAATACATGGTCAAGATATTACAATTCGAACAAGACTGTCCCTAATTGGAATCTGTCTCGTTCAATGGTCAATATTATTTGATTAAGTTCAACCATGTAATGATTTTTTTTTGTGTGGAATGAAGTCAATCATTGACGAGAAAAATTCTGAATGTTTATGCTTTATGTAGAAGGATTTAAGTAAATATACTGACTGATAGGGCAAGTGTTACAACATGTTAATTATTATTTTTATAGTACACTTACTATAGAAATTTACTAAAATTATTTTACAAAAATCTGATTATATAAATATCTATAATAATTTATTGCCTAATTGAAACTTAAACTCAGAGTCAAATATGCCATCATTTTCCTCTTTAAGTTTTAAAATACCTTTCACTGAGACGAAATTACCCTTTAGTTTATCAATTTTCACCAACCACACCTAATTTAAAACGTCGTCTCCTTTACAAATCCCACACCTATGGAGTCACTGACTCAAAAAGTTGCTCTCAAATTCACTAAGGCCAATTTTGTCCCAGAAAAAGTTACTACTAACAGATATTTTCACAGGGGCAATTTGGTCAATATAAAGTCACCTACCACCACCACTCTCACCACCATAACCACCACTCCCACTAGAAATACTCGGGGTTTTACACCTATTTTTGTGTCCAAAAGAGCTTCCGTACCCGGAGCCGGTGAAGAACCCGAGTTGAAAACGACCCGGATCCGAGATCCAGTGAGCTCAGCAGATATGGCGTCTAATGATCCGATTCTCAAAGACGATCGTATCGCTCGGATTTCTTCTTCTATTCGGGTCATCCCTGACTTCCCTAAACCCGGTACCCGCTTTTCCTTTTCGACTTTCTGATGCTTGTAGTTGTGAAAAAGAATGAATTTTTCAATATTTGGTGTTTTTTTCTTTTGCAGGGATTATGTTTCAGGATATAACAACACTGTTGCTTGATACTAAGGCGTTTAAGGACACTATTGATTTGTTTGTTGAGAGATACAAGGGCAAAAACATCAGTGTCGTTGCAGGTTTTTCCTTTTTCTTTTCTTTTCTTTTTGTTCCTTAAATGTGTTTTCTGCTTATTTAATCTCTGTTAAGATCTGGGAATTATCTTTTTCTGATTCTGAATTTTAAAATGCTGAATTATTCTATTATGAAGTTAGTACTTTAAAGGATTAAAAAATTCTAGCTTTAGAAGCTAAGGTCTTAAGATCTTCTAGTTTTTGCTTTAAGTACTACAGCAGCAGGTCTTTTAGGTTGCCGGGCTCTCTATTGCCAGCATTATTATATGTAGCTTTAAAAGAAAGCACAAAAGGTTCAAAATTTGTTTTAAAAGAATAGGCGAAATCTTTTAGAAAAGAAAAAGTATTTGCTTTCTAGAGTTAGATTAATCAGAATTTGAGCATCAAACCCTAGTGGAATAAGCCAAGATAATTATATAAACCCCTTTAAAGCACTTACACAATGTGGGACGACTATCTATCTCAGCAAGATACTATAAGGTTCAGATTTGTAAACTTTTATAAAAAAAGAAAGCTTCTTCTTGTGACTGATGATGAATCCTTTTTGTAGCTTGACCACATTATTATAACTAATTTTGCGAGTTTCTATACAAACTCATGTATTTGGTTGAACACCTAATAAGTACTTAAGACAAGCAATATGGCTTGATTTTATCGGCATACAAATATTTGGGCTGAAGAACTTTTGTTTTGAGGTATTGTTTGTTGATTGATTTTCTGAGGCTTGGGGGACACTTTCTCCACTAGTAATACTGATGGAGAATAACCAAACTTTCTCACCCTCCAACATTTGGCTTCATGTGCAAATATTAAATGAGCTATGCAACTGTAATTTGATGGATATTAGAACGAACCTTAAGCGTTCTTATGCGGTCAAGTTTAGTTGTTCAAGAACATGTTATCTATTTTATACATGTATATATTAACCTGCATAAGGTATCTTCATGAGAAAAACATGCACCAAAAACAGTAGACTTCAATTTGGAATAGGGGTTATGACCCATATCAGAGATATGGGCATTACATCCAAAATGTGCATAGACTTGTGGAGATGTCATTTCTGTCCAGAAAAAAGAACTAAATTAGACCATGTTGGTACATATGGATGAGTTGATTTTTACAACAAATTTCACATTCCTTAAGAGAATGGTTTTCTACTTTGCATGGCCACAAGTATTAAATGAGCTATGCAACTGTAAAGAACTAAATCAGACCATGTTGGTACGTATGGATGAGTTGATTTTTACAACAAATTTCACATTCCTTAAGAGAATGGTTTTCTACTTTGCATGGCCACAAGTATTAAATGAGCTATGCAACTGTAAAGAACTAAATCAGACCATGTTGGTACGTATGGATGAGTTGATTTTTACAACAAATTTCACATTCCTTAAGAGAATGGTTTTCTACTTTGCATGGCCACAAGTAAAAAATTATTCATTCTCAATCGTGGGTCCATGTGTCCATTAGGGAAGAGATTATTGAATTTCGAGTTCATATGTGTAGCTGGTAAAAAGTTCGAGAGAAGGCAATATAAAGCTCAAATTTTAACTATAGCTAGGTTCAAGAAATATAAGACAGAGATACTCGTCTTCCTTCTTAGGTTTTGCTTTCTTGTTATGAATGAGATACACGATACACGCTCCTAAGCTGTAGATCTCAACTTCATCTGAATTCCGGAGGGGTAATGTTGTGTTGTAATGTCGTACATACCCAGCACAATCTTTGTGCTTGTTTTTGTTTTACCTTCTTTTTCTTAACGTGTGCTTACTCCTCCTGCAAACACCAACACCCCCCTCCTGCAAAAAATCATTGCCCCTGGGGGAGGGGGGCAATGATTTTTTACAAATACGATTTCTTGATAAGAAGGATACGGTATTGGCATTTCCTGTTCTGTTGTTCCTTCTTAGCCTGTTTGGCTCAAAATATTGCACTTGCAGATGATAATGGCCTGACATTTGTTCTGGGGAAATTAATTTGAACGTTGGTGTACTTCAGGTATTGAAGCAAGAGGTTTTATATTTGGTCCTCCCATTGCATTGGCTATTGGGGCTAAATTTGTCCCCATGAGGAAACCCAAGAAGTTGCCGGGTAAGCTTTATCACTATTTTTCTGCGTTTCCATCTCATCAGCAGTTGCATTTTTCTCAGCAATGAACTAGAACCTGGTAGGTGGTTTTGAAAGACAGTCTTGGCCGTACAACTGTTTTTCTTGCATGTATTGTTTTGTTTTGTCGAGCATGAGTGTACTTGCGAGCAAGAGAATGTCGTCACAGCTAGGAACATTTATACAAGCTTATTATTATCAGAAGAAAAAGAAAACAAAGAATATTTGTGCAAGCTTGAAACCGAGTCTCATGCAATGTAGCTGAATTCCGTAGTAAGTTCAAAAGGCTAATATAAGTTTTAAAAAGAAATAAGTAATCAAGTACCCTGTTCGAAGTAAATCTTTGTGCAGTAAGTGCCTTTTATGCTCTTTAAAGCCTACATACTCATTATTGGTTTTTTACTTGGGATATTCTTAGCTTACATCTTGCTTTTCCAGTCCAACATTTGGTTTCTTAGGAAGTTATATCATCATTATGAGTTAACTTAGTTTTTTATATATATATATATATGCATTTTTTTAAATAAGATTTCCATTAGCAGGGAAAACAAGTATAACTAATAACCCCTAAAGTTGGTCACATGGCCCCAACTTCAGTGAACGTCTCCTGATCATACTATGCTACTTAACTTCCCGTCAATTAAGCATGTACAAAATTAAGGGTAAAACTTCAGATTCTTATAGTTGCCTAGCTAGTCTTGGGCTTAAATTACCTCTACAGTGCACTTGGACAATCATTTTAACTATAGCTTCACCACTCCGCTGCTTCTGCCGGAAAATTCTGCAATTTCGTTCCTGCCATATATGGTATGCAGCTGCAGCCGCAAGATTGCCCATTCAACTTCCGCACTCCAGCTTAGTGCACTTCTTCCCCTGCCACTGTAAGACCCTACGCCATATGTAACAGTAGCATAGTATGATCAGGAGGTAAAGTAGTTGTACTTGTGATGAACAATAAGGGGTCGTTTGGTAGGGTGTATAAGAATAGTGCGGAATAAGGTGTATTAGTAATGCATGGATTAGTAATGCATAGGTTAGTAATGCAAGCATTAGTTATGCAAAATTTCTTATCTACTGTTTGGTGTGATGTATTAAAATTTTAATACATTGCATAATTTTTAAGAAAAATAGTTGCTTACAAAAATGCCCTCCATATTCTCTAGCTTTAAGGGACTTTAAGGACAATTTTGTCTTTAACCATGCTAATGCATGCATTAAAGCCTTGGTATTACTAATGTCATGGTTTTGTATGCATTACTTATGCATAGGATAATGCCAAGTATGATGTATAACTACTACAAGTTGAAAAAATGTACCAAACAAGGTATTAGTAATGCATAGAGCTAATGCTTGCATTATTTTTTCTAGTACCTCCTACCAAACGACCCCTAAGAGCATAAGATAAGCATGAAGCAGGATGCAGCTTAATAATGGCAAATACATTGTCAAGTTTAAACTTTTAAGAATCAAGTTAAGGACTCTTAACTAGGTAAATTATTAGAACCATTTACTGTTCAGCAAGTAGAATAATTGGGTCTTACATGACTATGTGCTTGTATGAAGGTCAAAACTTTTAACCATCACTGTTTATCGAGCTCCAAGATTAATGATAAAATTCAATGCTACTATCAAATGTTAGTTCTTTTGGCATTGGACCGTTACAAGCATTTCACTCTGCTTCTTTTTCCATTTTATTAGGGGAGGTTATTTCAGAAGAGTATTCTTTGGAGTATGGAACAGACAAGATTGAGATGCATGTAGGTGCCGTGCAAGCCGGTGAACGTGCACTTGTGGTAGATGATCTTATTGCAACTGGAGGGACCCTAAGTGCTGCAATCAGGCTTCTAGGTACTGTACCTATATTCAGTTCTATTCTTCTGAAATAGATATTCTAGTGGGTTGAAATCCCCATGTGCTATTTCCAATTCCTTTTTCTCTCCTTAACCTGTCTCCCCTGACTTCAGACACAAGGTGAGTAAGATCAGAAGCTATCAGTTAGATAACTGAGATAGAATAATTTTGTTTAGTTGAGATGTTTGACCACCTTTTTTCCTTCCAACAATTTGATGAGGACATCGTGTGACATTGAAGTTTCAATTTCTTAATTTCTTTTAATCTCGTGTTTCTTCGCAGAGCGTGTTGGAGTTGAGGTGGTCGAGTGTGCATGTCTTATTGAGTTGCCAGAATTGAAGGTATGCATTGATTTCTATTGTTAACATAACAAGATAATATTTCTGAGGTTTCACACCTGACTGCTGTGTTTTCTGAGCCCAATATTCTGAATGGGGACTTGTGAATGTATCCTTATATTTTTCTTTGATTAAATCTAAATCTTCTGTACCAAATTATTTTCATTCCTCTATAATCGATAAGTGAGCTACTAAGAGGTGGTCAATATACTTTTCTTCCCGAACTTTGTGCTGTTCTTGTTCCAATATGTTATGCTAGTGACTTTCTGATTTATTTTGGTTATTCCCTCATTAATACTTTGCTGGTTACATTGTTTAAATTCAGGGCCGGGACAGGTTAGGTGATAAGCCACTATTTGTTCTTGTGAGCTCAACCTGATCCTCAATTAGGAAATGGATCTGGACAGAGAGCTTCATTGAGGTGTAACTGTATTGGGGTGACATTTTAAATTTGGAGAGGAGAAATCTCATTTTTATGACAACCATTGCCAATTCTGGCCTTACTGTGTGGATTGAAATAAGCCCTTGTTAGGTGCTTTCAGTTGAATTAAGCTATTGTGAGACATATGCTCTCAATGAATTAAGTCCAACTTCTATTGTTGTTGTTGGTGGTGGAACTCACTTATGTGTTCACCACGAGAATTGGTTCAATCTTTAAGGATTATGAGCACCCTGTTTAATTTTTGGTTATGGTAACTGTGTTTGGTTAAAAGGAAAAAGGGAAGGATGGGAACTCATTGTTTCCTTGACCTAGGGCGATTATTTATTCTATTTCTTCATTGTTGCTGCTTCAGTGAAGGGATATACACTCCCTGCGCAGCTGAACAACAACGACAAAAAACTCACTGGAGTCTCACAAGTGGGGTCTGAGAAGGGTGGTGTGTATGCAGACCTTACCCCTATCCTGGAAGGTAGAGAGGCTATTTCCAAAAGACACTCGGCTCGAGACCTTGCCCCTCCCTGTGCAGCCCGAGATGCTAAATTGGTGGATCTAATCTACTTTCTATGACCTGACTTCTAGTATTTGAGGACAAAGAAAAAGCAAACTACAATTATTGACTGATAGTCGGCATAGCGAGTCACGTTAGTTAGTTGTTTAATTTACTGAATAAAGATACAACACTGTTGCCCTAATTAAAACAGCCATCGTTGTCAAAATGTGGCTATAGCCAATGCATTGGACCGACTCTAGTTAATTAAAGCTGAGTGCACACTAGTCAAATTAAAAGAATTGTGACTCAAGATTAAGATATTACTCGTAATGAAAATAAAACGGTGTGTTTTCAGTCGCTGGCGGCGTCGTTTGGTCAATGGGTTTTTAAATGAGAGCTTTTTAATTTATGTGTGCGAGATGGGTTTGACTTCAGTGATTCGAAAAGTGTATTAATCCTCATTATTTTATTTAAGTTGATCAAATGGGATATAGTTTTATAAATATTTTCGTGATTAGTTTGAAATTTCAAAAGTCTTCTTTGTACTGTTTCATCAGTTGCTACCTTTCGTTTTATTTCAAATTGCTTGTGTTTCCATTTGAGGATTTTCGGTGGACACAAAGTTGAGGACAACAATTCAATGCCTCAGATAGACCATACCTATTTGCAATATAATGCTTCAATTATTCTTATCAAAAATTGCAAATATTATCTTCTTAATTATTCTTTCCATCAAAAGGCAAACTTCATGGGTTAGTTTTATATTTATAGTATCCTTTTTCCAACTCCCCTACGCCGGCAGCCATAACAAGTTGAAAAAAAATGAAAAAGAAACTAATCTAAAACCTATTAATTTTAAAGTACATCATATTAGGTAGTGAATTAAGTAATTTATTATGTTAGAGAATAAAGTCCTCCATGGTTAGAATTCCAAAAATAGAGATATTTTTATCGATGAAATGATTGGCCATAATTTTTTTTTTTAAAATAAGTGTTTGACCATAAAATTTTCAATTTTCACTTGAAGATGATTTTCGAAATTTTTAGAAAATTTTAAAAACCTTTGAAAAAGTTATTTTTCAAACTTTTTCACTTCACATCACTCACAAAATTCAAAAATAACCTATAATTGTATTTATGTCCAAACACAACTCTAATTTTCAATTTCACTTCGAACTTTTTTTTTCACTTATTCCGGAATATACAATTCTTATGTTCAAACGACTATTAAAAAGTTTTGTTTTTCATTTTCATGAGTTGATGGGTAAATTAGTTGTTTTAACTTTGCATGCAATAACACTGTCTGTTTTACCAATTCATCTGAGATTTTAACCATTGTATATTTTATCAGATCCTTTTGCTTCCAAATATCTGCAAACAAACCTTGAAAGCGAAAACTAAAAGAAAATAAATGTTCACATGCTTCTCGCCGATGTTTAATTTCCTACTAATACAAAGAGAATAAAATCTTATGCGCGTAATGTATAAGGTCAAAATTTTAAACTGTTTAGTTAATATGTACTTAGGTTAGCATATTTTGTTTTATATCTTTGAGATAGTCAGCTGACTTTTGCTCGACTATGGAATTGTGAAGCTTGATCTTTGGTGATTAATACAAAAGAAAGTTAATTACCAAAAAAAAATAATTTTAAACTGTCTTAATCCATCAATAAAAGTTTTATTTGTGTCCTTATTTATGTTAGCTTCAAGGTCTCACCTATTGATTTTGATGATAACAAATCAATACAATTATTAATCAAAGAGCATTTACTTGTGATAAACTTATTCTTTTGCAGGTTTGTTCAAAGGAAAAGAAGTTGGTAAAGATACAAACACAAATATGGGAAATAGAATATCATGTGATGAACTTATGAGGCAAAATATAATCAAGCAAGATTATCTTCAGAGATTTGATCTTCAAGTGCCGTAGAAGGAATACTCAAATATTGAATGGTTTACTACAATATAGAAAAAAGATTCAGCGAAAATTATGAAAGGAAAGTTCTTTTATATCTTGAAAGGAAGATTGTTAAAATCCTAGAGAAGATCTATTATTTTGTGGAAGGAAGATACTATATGGAAATATACTACAAGGCCAAGAAAGTATATATCTAGAGAAAATATATAATGGTGTAGTAAAATCTATATTATAAAAGAGATTATTTCCCAAGATCAAGAAATGAATATTTCTCATATATTTTGAGATCTGTTATGGTATCAGAGCAGGTTATCCTTGAAGAGGCTAACATCTTAGGAGAAGATCATGATGAGTGCACTACCTGGAAACTAGGAAGGGTAATCCACTGCTAGGCCACCACTCTTCAACGACCAATACTACTCTTGGTAAAAAAACAGGATGAGAGATCACATCATAATAGAGGACTATGAGCTATGGGATATTGTCACCGATGGTCCACTGGTTACCATGAAGAAAAATGCTGAAGGAGTACTTGTGCCAAAGACAAGAGCTGATTGCACTGCTGAGGACTTGAAGAAATGGGAGAAGAACGCTAAAGCCAAGAAATGACTTATTTGTGGACTAGGTCCATATGTGTACAGTAGAATCTAAAGTTGTACCACTACTAAGAAAATTTGGGACACTCTGCAAGTGGCTCATGAAGGAACACCTCAGGTGAAGAGATCCAGAGAAACTCTACTGTATTCTCAAGATGAGAACTTTATTATGAAGGAAGGAGAAACCATTCAAGAGATATACACAAGGTTCACTACATTGACGAATGAACTAAAGTCTATTGGAAGGATTATCCCTGAAGATTATAGAGTAGGAAGATTTTGACAAGGGTTCTGCCTGTTACTTGGGAAAGCAAAATCACTGCCATTCAGGAATCAAAGACATTGCCACCCTCTCACTGGATGAATTAATTGGAAACGTTATTACCTATAAAGTTAGAAGACAAACCATGAAAATGGATGTACCTAACAAGGAAAGGAGCCTAGCACTCAGAATCACTGAAGGTTATGATCTAGAAGATGAAATGACTATGATTACCAAAGACTTCAAAAAGTACCTGAGGAGAGGAAAGGGTTCTTCAAGAAGTGGAACCTACAACAAGTCAAAGGTTCCTGAAAAGCAAACCAATGAAGGATGCTAAAAGTGTGGGAGGACTGATCTCGACATCAAGAAATGTACTCAATGGGAAATTGAATAGAAGAAGGAAAAAGTTGAACAAAGGAACAGGAAGAAGGAACAGGTTCAACCCAAGAAAACAAAAGTTCAACCAAGGCTATGGTCGCTGCTTGGGGAGAAAGCTCATATGAAAGCTTATGACGATGATGGGGATGAACAAGCACTTATGGCTATTGGAGAATTTGATGAGGAAACCGAGGTAAGTGTAATTCATATCAAAGATTAAATTTTTGTCTAAAGAAAGGTTATCTGAGCTACTTCCATATCTAATTGATGAATCTGAGGATGTAAACAATGAAAATGAACAGTTGTCTAAAGAATTTGTGATTTTGAAGGCTAAGTGCAAAAACGTGAAACTTAGGGTTTGTGAAACTATAAGTGAAAATACTGCTTTGAAGAACCAGGTTCATGTATTTGATTCAAATGTCCTAGAACTTAGATCTGGAAATTTAAAACTGAAATTAGGAACAGGTAAGAAGACAGCTGATCACACACAACTCACTCTAGAAGAAGATGTAGGAAAAATGAAAGATGAGTTGTATAAAAGGGATAAGCAGGTAAGAATCCTAAAGGAGGATCTAAGCAAGGTCAAGCATGAGCTAGACAGAACTTGTAAATGGAACAGGTCCTCTGATGCACTTTCATGGCTATAGGAACACCACAATAGCAACAGAAGAGGACTTGACTTTGGGAACCTGGCACCTAAATGGGATTCCAAAAGCAAGCACCTCACACTTCCTCAGAACAAGATTTGCACACATTGTGGTAAAACAGGTCACTATAAAAGTGAATGCACTGCAAAAGAAAAGGCAGGTCAAAAGAACAAAAGATTTGTTCAACGGAAGAATAGGCTACCAAGTTAGGCTAAAAATAATTTGATTCATCCTTTTACCTATAGAAAGGGACCCATACTAGTTTGGGTTCCTAAGACTAACCTCTAATTTTCTTTGGGACTTTTTCATTCCTATACACTGTTGGAAACTTTATTACTCTAAATGTTCATGTTTAGTAAATTACCCTAACAAGTTTTGTTTACAAAATATATACATTCCACCTTAAAAGGTTCCCAATCCATTATTAGTGCCTTCAATTAAGAAATTTAGTTCCACCTTAAATCACTTCCAGAATTATTCCGCATGTCCACTGTTATCCACGAAAGGTTTCTTGAGCTTTGACCATTATTTTTTTTTTGTTTTTTTTGAATTATAGTAACTTCATCCCACTGTTTCTGAAGCCACAATTGTGTATATTTATTTCTATTTCTAAGTGGAAATTCACATAATTTTTTTAGTGAAGATGAATCTTTGAATTTTATTAAGTGTTTGATGGAAAACAAGACGATGACTGTTCGAATTTAGACCAAATAATCCTTAGACATGAATAATAATTGGCGTTCTTAAATTAATAATGAATGAACTATAAGGGACTTTCCCCCAGTCTTTGGCACTAGAACGACCTAATCTCCTTTATAATACTTTAATGTCTTTTTAGTTATAAACTCCAACAGTATACTTTGATTTTCATTTTTATTAAATATTACTTACAACTTTGCTATCTTCATAAGAAAACTTAGAACGGTTCTTAACCGATGAAATCATCGTAAGTATATATGAATGTCCGAACACTCAATTGCACTCTAAAAGAAAACTAACCCCCTCATGTGAAATTGTATACTGTGGTTGGCAACAGAAAATTAATCAGAAGCAAACACCTATATTACACAATAAGTAAAATCCTCTGACTACTTGCACACTTGTAGTTCTAATACCTGAACAACAGAAGCAAACACCTATATTACATGTACTCGATTTTGAGTTTTGCAGATTGGCTGTGGCTTACAAGGTTACATTCAACTATACACTTAAATATAAATTTTATAGAGACTTTACACAATATGTTTTTTGTATATTTTGTATCTGATTTATGCATAGTAAAAATAAATTCTATACAACTAATTATATATTATACAATTTATCTACAAATTATCTATAACATTCACATATTATTTCTACCCAGTTAAATACAACTACAATAACATACAACTTAAATACAAATTTTATACAATATGTCTTTTTTATATTTTGTATTTGATTTATACACAGTAAAAATAAATTTCATACAACTAATTATATATTATACAACTTATCTACAACTTTCACACATTATTTCTATCAGGTTAAATTAACTACAATGACATACAACTTAAATACAAATTTTATATAAAATTTTTACAATATGTCTTTTATATATTTTGTATATGATTTATACATAGTAAAAACAATTTCATACAACTAATTATATATTAAACAATTTATCTACAACTTATCTACGATTTTCTTACATTATTTCTATAATTTTTCTATAATTTTACTACAGTTTCGTAAATATAGTGTATATCACGTCTTCTTCTTCTTCTTCGAGTTTCAATCTGAAATTCAGCCAAAATCAAGTCTAATCTTCGCCAAAACACCCTCAAAATTGAGATATAAACTCCAAGTCATATTCCCAATTATTTTCAACAACACCCAATCCAAACAAACAATGGTTTTTGGAAACCCAAATTCGAATTCAAAGCTTCAAAGCTTTTTAATGGTTGTCAATGGTGGAATTGCTGCTCTCTTTTTCTCTGCTTTACATTACTGAAATTAGGGATTGAGAGATAGAGAGAGACATAGAGAGAATACTCAATTCTTATCAACAACACCCAATTCAAACAAATAATATTTTTTGAAAACCCAAATTCGAATTCAAAGCTTCAAAACTTTTTAATGGTTGTCAATGGTGGAATTGCTGCTCTCTTTATCTTTGTTAGGGCTGTTCTTTGAAGATATCTTCTTCTTCATTGAAAATCAAGTTTTGCAAAAGGCGTTAATGGAGGTAGGCACTTTGAAGATGAGTAAGAATTTTGTCTGGTTTTAGAAGAATAGTTGCAAAAGGCGTTAATGGAGGATTTGTAATTTTTGTGAAAAGAAAATCGTGGGTGAGTGCAGAAAAAATCGTGGGGTGTGATACGTGGGTGAGAGGGGTAGTATTTAGAGAGAAAAACGTGGGGGGAGTGGGAATATACAGTAGAGTTAATTTAGGACACTAATTAATACCATTAAATCCCTTAAAATGTATATAAATAGTAATTAGGTATATAAAAGGTAATTATATTAAAAGTTGAACAGGGAGGGTAATATAGATTCATATATGGTATAAGAATGTAAAAATTCCATTTTCTTTTGCAGGTCCAAGTGAAAGGGAGCATCCAAATATGGTACATGGATAGTGGTTGCTCAAAGCACATGACAGGAAACAAGAACTAGTTTCTTTCACTTGAGAACCTTAAAGGAGGTAATGTCTCATTTTGAAATGTGAAGAAAGGTGAGATCATTGGAGTTTGAAAGGTAGGTAAGACTGATTCTCACTCTATTGAGAATGTCTACTTGATAGATAAACGGGAGTTCAGCTTAATAAGTGTAACACAATTGTGTGATAGAGGTAACATGTAGCATTCACCTCTACCAAATGTTTTGTAATTAATCTTACCACTGACAAGATTATTTTGCAGGGAAAAAGAGTAAACAACATATACATTGTAGATTTGACCACACTTTCAGAAAATGAACTCACTTGTTTAAGTGTATTGGATAATGATCCCCTCATTTGGCATAAGAAACTTCGACATGCCAGTCTAAGTCAACTCAACAATTTAGTCTCCAAGGACCTGGTGATAGGGCTGCCTAACATTAAGTTCAAGGAAGATAAAGTTTGTGAGGCTTGTGCAAGGGGGAAGCAAGTAAGATCCTCTTTTAAAAGCAAGAAAGTTATATGGAACTGGTCCATATAGATCTTTGTGGACCAATGAGAACAATAAGCAGAGGTGGTAAGAGATACGTGATGGTGCTTATTGATGATTACTCTAGGTTTACTTGGTAAGAGATATGTGATGGTGCTTATTGATGATAAGACTCCTCATAACCTTTGCTTCGTACATGGAATTCACTCTCCATCAGATGGATGTCAAGAGTGCCTTCCTCAATGGCTATCTAAAAGAAGAAATGTTTGTCAAGAAACCTCCAGGCTTCGAAAGCAAGGAATGTCCTGATCATGTGTACAAACTTGATATGGCACTTTATGGATTCAAGCAGACTCCAAGAGCATGGTATGAAAGATTATCAAAATTCCTGCTTGATCATGGCTACAAAAGAGGTAAAATTGACAATACTTTATTCTTACAAGAAAAAGGTAAAGATATCATGGTAGTTCAGATATATGTTGATGATATAATCTTTGGGGAAACTACTGATAAGTTATCTAAAGAATTTGCTAAGTTAATGGGGAGTGAATTTGAAATGAGCATGATGGGTGAGCTTAATTTCTTTTTAGGCTTACAAATTAAACAAAATTCAAATGGATCTATGATCCATCAACAGAAGTATGTAAAAGAGTTGCTTAAAAGGTTTAAAATGGAAGATTCCAAAGAAATTGACACTCATATTGCAACAACTACAAAGTTAGATATAGATGAACCTAGTTCATCTATTGATCAGAAGTTGTATAGGGGAATGATTGGCTCATTGTTGTATCTCACTGCTAGAAGACCTGACATTATTTTCAGTGTATGCCTTTGTGCTAGATTTCAGGCAAATCCAAAGGAGTCTCACTTGACTGCTATCAAGAGGATTTTGAGATACCTAAAAGGCACCACTGACCTTTGTCTATGGTATCCAAAAGGGAGTAATTTAAATCTAGTGGGATATGTTGATGCTGATTATGCAAGTTTTCTTGTGGATAGAAAGAGCACCTCAGTTATGGCACACTTTCTCGTATTGTGTCTTAGGCCACCAAAAAGCAAAATTCTGTGGCCTTATCTACTGATGAAGCTGAGTATGTTGCTGATGCATTATGTTGTGCTCAATTGTTATGGATCAAACAACAATTAATGGACTTTGGGATTGATGTAGGTTGCATTCCCATATTTTGTGGTATCACTTGTGCAATTAGTATGACCGAGAACCCGGTTCATCACAAAAGGACTATACACATAGATGCGAGACATCACTTTTTGAGGGACAACTATGAAAAGGGTTTGATTACTGTGGAGTTTTGTGTTACTGACAAGCAAATAGCTGACATCTTCACAAAAACTCTAAGTAGAGATCACTTTTAAAGGAACATGATAGAATTAGGGATGATTAAGATCACCTAAAAGGACCAGTTCAAATTCAATTAAAAAAAATGAAAAAGAAAAAAAGGGGGAAATGAAAAAAAAATTTGCTTAGAAAATCTGTAAATTTTGTACATAATTGGATTAGATTTTGCTCAGTCTCATACTTTCTTTAGTATACTCTTGTGCCATGTGCTAAAATGACTCATTAATCTCTAATGATATTATCTCTATTTTCTTGGAAAGTTCAAACTTACACAAGAGATTTCTCAGTGAAGAACCTGGTTCATCAAGAGTACTTGGTACGTATTCTCCACTCTGCATAATTTGGAATAATTATATTTGGATCATGATTAAAAGGAGAGTCCCATTTAATCCTAAATACTTTTTAACTTATACGTTATGAAATGAACCAGTTTCGTTCAAGAAGGAGTCCAAACTGCATTAAGTACCTAGATTCTAGGGACACCCTTCAACGTATTTTCAAACTGACTTGCAGCTTGATTAGACTTATGAAAAAGGCTGCCATTACTCAAGTTAACTCCTCCAATTTATATTTATTAGGCTTTACTTGTTTCTTCACTTCTAAATCTTCAAGTCGCCAAAATTCTCTCCAACTTCTCTCATCTTCCAAACCCACCAAACACATAAATGGAAAACCCTTCTGAAAAATCCCTCATCACCACCCAAGGAAATTATACCCACACCATCTATCACACCTTCAACCACACCTCAGTCTAAGAAAGGAAGATTTAAGATGATTTCTCATAAGATTGTGACAGGGAGTGCATTATCCAAGAAATTAGATGAACAATTGAAAGCCAGGTAGGCCTAGGAACCCCAGAAATCTGAAGACTCATTCGAGTCTGCTACTGAGGGAGAAGAAACTATTTCTTTTGAAACAGAACAGGTAAATTTTGGCCCAGATATTACTGCTGAAATCATCTTATAGGTCGCTGAAAATTTGGAAAATAGATCCATTCTGGTGGGAACTGTGGCTGGCGTTGAGTCTACTGAGTCTAAGAAAATAGGTGGTAAAGATAAAAGAGAAAAGAAAAGGAGAGTGAGGGTTGATCTCATTTAATTTCACTCTTCTAATTGAGGATATGAAAACGATCGATGCAATAATAATACCCAACAGAGTCGGGGCTGAATTACACATGAAGCTATGTGAATGGGTGCTAGTAGTATATATCTTAGTGCATGGGTTTGTATATCTTAATTTGCACTTCCGCAATATTGGATTTTATTTGGATATCTAAGTTAGACACAATTGCGATTTTAAGAATGAAACTAGGAAATTGTTTTTGATTGTTTTTCAAATGATAAAAAGGTAGGGCTATGACCTTCACCTAGGTGTTCGCCTGATGGGTTGTAAACTTTAAAGCTTGTTTTATTGGTCGGGGTGTATTATAACTATCAACACTCAAGTACCCACTCAATACCTCTCGGTCAGAGAGTGATTTTACCAATTTGGCTTTCGCAAGTCCAAATGGGTATTGAACAAAGCAATTGATAATAAGCTCAAGTCACGTTTTACTATCTCTAGGTTCAACCATTTAATTGGTCTTATCAATCTCTCGATTGACCCAATTTCTTGCTAGCCAAGTTTTCATAGACTAAGTCTCTCTTTCTCAAGTAGAGACCAAGTCAAATAGGTATGAAATAATGTTTGCAACCATTAATTCTTCAAATAAAAGCAAGAACAAGGCTAGATAATCAACACCCAACCATAAACAAGCAATAAATCAAACACCCATTATGTTTACATACTAGGGTTGGGTCACAACCCTAGTGTAAATATAGTTACTCATTTTTAAATTAGAAGAAAAAGAAGAAGAAGTGATAGTTTAACCCATATTAATAATTAAAATGATAAAAATAATATTCAAAAAGCTCAAAATAGCAGAAACTACTAAAAAGAGCAAAAGAAAACATGTAGAGCGGCTGCTGATGTCAAAAGTTAACCTAAAAAAAATGAAACTCTTCTATTTGTACACTGCTAGAATTTTCGGACAAAAATGCCCTTCTGGAGGTTCTGCGGCCGCACAATTCCATGTGCGGTCCGCGCTTTGCTTCAGCCTGACAGGAATGGAAACCTATGACCGCATAATTCTGAACACCGGTCACACTTCTCTCTTTCTGCGGTTCGCGCATTTCTGAGTGCGACTGTACATTGTTCTTCTGTGGACCACACAAATGTGACTACAGCCGCGTAGCTGTTCTTCTGCGGTCGCACAATAATTGCACTTCTGTTGAACTTGAATACAGGTTCTCTTAACTTTTGATCTTGCCCAAGTTCTGTGGCTGCACATGTCATGTGCAGACAACACTTTGCACTTGTATCTGATAGGAGTTTCTTCACAATCTGCGGTCCGCACTTATGAGATTCTATGCTTGTTTTTTGTCCTTAGTTCAGATCACTCTGTCTTGAGTTGGATTTCATCTTTAGGGATCATTTTCCACTATTTTGCAATTAAGCATATTTCATCAGTTTTCGGGAACACAATTAAACGCTTTTGGACTAAAACGAAAGCAAAATTGTGCTAATAAGTAGTCAAAATCCCCACTTATCAACTCCCCCAAACTTAAGATTTTGCTTGTCCTCAAGAAAATAAAGTAATTCCAACCTCCAAAAGTTAAGAGCTATTCCAACTAATCAATCATGCATCAATCACACATCAATTGGGACCAATAATTACCCACAACACTTATGGATTACTAACAAGGCAACATGTTGAACTTTTAAGCACCAATAGTTCTAATGTGACACTTGAGCATCAAGAGTTGACTTTATTCATCAAGGAAGCTCGCTCTTTCATGTTGGTCATTGTAGATCCCAAAATCCTCCTCCTCTAGTCTTCGTTTGCATATCTCACTTAAAAATGTAACACTCAATTCAAAGATTTGTAAAAGGTTCTCTCATCTCTCTCAAAAGAATGTCACAAGTATGACTTTAAGTACCATAGGCTTTCCCCTCATGTAAATCACCACTAATATAAGCTCACTCGGCTTGAAATCACGTGGGCATTTTCGGAATACAATGAAGGCTTTTGGACTAAGGTTGGATATGCTATGATAGAACGGGTTCATCTTTCCAAGCACTCCATTTTCTCATATCGGCTCATGCTTTGCCAAATCTTTGAGGCATTTTATTTTTCATAGGGGAATTAGAGAGACTTAGCATCACTCTTTCTTAGTCATGATATTCATTTTCTTCTTCTTTAATTTCTCCATGCGTTGCATCATTAATTTTCTTTGAAATCCTTTCAACTCTTCAACTTATTATCTTTCTTTTTTTGCATTTTTCTTTTGTTCTTTCTTTATTTTTCTTGCCTTTCCTTCTCTTCATTTTTTTGTGCTATACCTTTTTCAAACTCCTCTTATATCCCCCAAACTTACATTTTTAGCCAATTGTTTCACAAGAGTGTTAAGAAAAGCTCGGGTGCCAAGAGAGGGTCACGATAGAACGGGTAAAGGCTTGTAACATGATTATCAAATGAGAAAGGTTTTAGGATCAAATGGGTTGACTAGTTATAATAACATTGGCGGGCCATGGAAAATTTCAAGCGGGTCAAGGAGAGCCTACAATCACTTCTCAAGCCAAGCAAAACCTAAAATATCGCCTAGAGACACATTCAGGGCAAGTTCTAGACCATTCGCACGGGTGCTTGGACTTGCAACAAAAACATCTCACCTCTCACGTAGCGGGATTGTTAAAGAGGATAGAGTCGAGGGCCCACAACGACCATATTCAAGATTGAAAATTACTATGGTTCGACTAAACCACCCGATGATTGCCTAAGTCAATACAAGAGTCACAAGGTCACTAACTAGAGCTATATCTTTCCAAAAAGCTTGTTTTTAATCATAATCACGTAGTTAAGTGTGTTGGTACCAAGGGAAGCATGTTTGACTCGATTAGGTCTTTTTATTCATTACTACTACTATTCTTACCTAAACATCAAAAATGGACTCAATACCTTAAGAAGGTTGTCATGCCATCTATCGTTGGGAAGAGTCACCCGGTTCACACAGAAAGTACCTTTGGAAAGACCGTGTCATTAAGAAAACCAAAGACATATTTTTCACGAAAACATAAAAAGAAGCTAAAAGATTAATAAGAATCTACTAGATTAAACATAGACTAATAAGAAAACATAATAATGAAGCTAAAAAGCAAACTACTGAAAGCATAACGAATATTCATAATGAGAGAGGGAAATAAACAATATATACATCAAGAGAAAATAGAGAGAATATATATACTGAAAAAAGAGAAAGAAGAAAATATTGTCAGTTATTACAAACCAAATATCTAAAAGTCTCCCAAATAGAAAATAAACTCCACCCCCTCGAATAAAAATAAGCATTGTCCCCAATTCTTAAGAAAACAAGAATAAAGAAGGGTAAGAGTGAAAACGACTCCCTATGTGGCCTTGGATATCTCTGTGTCCATAGCAGCGTCATCGCCCTCAGTCTCCTCTAACTGGATCTTATCATCATCGGCTCTGGGAGTAACTGGGTTGGTGAACATCTAGCGCACTGCCTCAGCAGTGTCGGCAGCCAGGTCTGGCTCCTCAGACTGGCCAACTGGTGCCATTGGAACAAATGGTGCTGCTGGATCTGCTGGTGCTGGTGGGTCTAAACCTATGAGAAAATCAAATGGAAGATAACCAGCTGCTGCTATCTTGGTCACCTCTCTCCTCAACCTGTCAACAGATTTCTTGGACGCCTGGGATTTCCTTATTTTCTTTACCTGCTTCCCCAACTCCTCAATCACTGCTCCATGTGCTACCAAGGTGTTATGGTTTGGTTTTCCAAGATCTTTTTTACTGTATCCTCGATTGTCGGAGGAATGTAGGTGCTGGAGTGGATGACTGTGCTGCAATAGCACTGGATATGTTAGCCAGCTTTGTAGTGGCTGTTTGCATCCAGTTGTTTAGGATCGCCAGTGTTTGGGAGACTCGCAGCGCAGATAATGGATGAGTGGGCATGGGCACCGGCTTCAAAGCCGATGTGAAAGGCACTGATGCTGAAGGAACTGATGGAGGAGGCGGAGCCATAGCTGCTGCACTATCAGAAGGATCTGCTGAAGTAGAAGTCATGTCAACTGTCTCAGCAGCTACCTCGGCGGGCTTGTCAGACTGGTCCGCAGTAGTATGGGGACGACCTTTCTTCTTTCGGTTTCCACCATCCATCAAAGAATACCATGAAAAAGGCTTCTTAGCTCGCACCTTAATGTCAAAATCCCTTGGCTCCACCACCGCATCTGTAAGGTACTGGGTGATGGTGTTGGGATACGGGTAAGAGGTGTCACCTTGCCTGGCGACCACAGACATGTTGGCCGACATCACTGCACCCACATTGATCGGGTACCCAGCCATAATAGAGGCAACTAGCACTGCCCGCGGAATCAGTAGATTTTCTTAATTTTGGAACGGGTCTAGTCTGCTACATACAAATGTCTGCCATCCCTTTGCCTCAAAATTTAGGGTTTTCCGATGAATAGGAACCCCTGCTGTGATCCATGATAGAGGCGGCCCCGGAGTTGTAAGAATCTTAGCTAGCCATGGGCGAGCTGCATCTCCCAGTGCAATCTCTTCCAGGTATTGTACATGCTCCAAATCTTCAAACCCTAAATAAGCGTTCATGGTGCGCTGGTCGAGTCTTACCTTCATGCTCTTAATTTTGTTACCTTGGTCCCTTTATTTATATGCGTCACATTGGCGTAAAATTCTCGGACCATGTATTCCTTGGCATCTACCACACTTTGGGTGAACCACATCCACTCCTTTCACTCTCGGAAGTGTCTCAACACTACCGGGTTGTATTTATCAAGTTCTTTCAAATTGAACTCACGCTCAAGAGTGAGAGATCTCTCCGGCCACCACTCTCAGAAACTCGTGAAGGCATCCACACTCAAAACCTATCTTCTCTCTTTCTTTTTCGACCTCTCAAGGCTGGCTACTCTAGTATCACCCCCTCGACCATCATCCGGAGATCATCAACATCCATTGTGGTAGCAGGTGCGTTGGGGGCATGTGTGGATGAGGGATCCGAAGCCTGACTGTCACCTTCCGATCCCTCGGAAGTGCTCTCAGAGGAGGTAGGCTAGTTCCTAAGTTGGTATCTACTTTGTGACTGGTGCGGTAGTGATTGCACAGCAGGCTGCTCTTGCACTGAGTCGCCCTCCTAAGCGTCCCTATAAGGGGCATATGAACATAGATTTAGAGGGTTCAGTCTGCCTTCCTCGACCTGCTGTGGCTTTCTTATTGATTACTCTTTGGAGGGCGAGGGGTAAATACTTTTGCCTCTACCTCTGGAAGGTTCACCCCTCCCCTTTGATGTATCACCACGACTACGTGATCTAAACATTTTCTGCAACAAACAACAGCAGGCGTCAGTTCTAATTCAAGTGCAGATAAATAGAAAGTCACAGAACAAAACATGCTGCAGGGTAGGGAAATGCGGTCCACACAATTGCAAGTGCGGCCGCAGGTCTGGTTGTGGGGACCGCACAATTCTAATGGGTGGCCCCAGTGATGAAACTGCGGTCCGCACAATTTTGAGTGCGGTCCGCACTTTTCTGAGTGCGGCCGCACATGAACTTTCCAAAAGTGACAACTCTCTGATGACAGAGATTGGCCTGATCTTCGGCCGCACACACTTTTCTGCGGCCGCGATGAAATTACTGCGGTCCGCATAATTTTAAGTGTGGTCCGCACAATCTTGCCTCACCATTTTACCCAATCTATACTTCTGCGGACCGCACATTCTTGCCTCACCATTTTCCCCAATCTACACTTCTGCGGACCGCACAATTCCTTGTGTGTCCACACATTTCAAAATTCAATCGGGTAGAGTCCATTAGGTTTTTGATTTATGCACAAACTGGACATGGTGATAGTAATTAAACATGATAATAAAACTACCGATTCCCTAAATAGCAGTTAGGAGTTGACCCACACAATTAAACCCCACATGGATAGAAAAGTGACCCCTAATGACAAATGGTCTAAAATAACTAACAAATTTTAAACCAAACTAAGAAAATTAAAGAATCCTAGAAAAGATTTCAACTTACCAGTGATGAAGTAGTGCTAAGGAATGACCACGTATGCTTAATTAGATGGTAGACGATTGAATCAAATGTGTGAAAAATTTTAGCCTATTTTTGATTTCTCTGAGAATGGAAAGTTTCAACAGTAGCATTAGGGTTGCTATTTATACACAGTGGGTCTGGCTAATGAGTCAAGGGACGAGTACAGCCGCAGAATTCCTTTTGCGGTTTGCACTCTGTTACCTAGTGTTCCACTTCTTCTTTATGATCTGCGATCCGCAGATTTAGCTGAGCTGCCGCAGATTTTGGTGCGGGCTGCAGAATTCGCTGTGCGGCTGCACTTTGGCTGTTTCTCTAACAAACAAAATTCAGAGAGTTTTCATCTTTCCATCTCAAGTTGTGCACCAAATTTGCCTTCTGCTGTAGCATCCAAAATTTGTGCGGTCCGCACTTTTTCCACACTTAGCCAATTTTTTTTCTGAGCATTGTTCTTGTAAAGCACACACCCTCCTGCAACACACTTCAAATCCAGTTAGCACAAAATAATACCTATCAAAAAAAGAAAAAGAAAAAGGAACATGGGTTGCCTCCCAAGAAGCGTCTTATTTAACGTCGCGGCACGACGCAGATTACCATCACTTCAAATGAATCACTGCCACCACGTGGCCATCATCAGCTTGTACCAAATAATTCTTCGCCCGGTGACCATTGACTAGGAATACCTCATCATTTTTGTTCTTCAAGTCCAATGCACCAAAAGGTGTCACACCTAACATTTCAAAGGACCACTCCATTTGGATTTCAGCTTTTCGGGAAACATCTTCAATTGTGAGTTGAACAACAAAACAAGGCCGCACACCTTGAAATCCCTATTTTGGATGTATTTGTCATGAATGTAATTCATTCATTCTTTGTACAATGACGAACTTGCATATGCATGGTACAGGAATTCATTTAATTCATTCATATGTGCAACCTGCAAGTTAGCGGCTGCATCTCAATCAAGATTTAACTTCTTTAAAGCCCACATGGCCTTATGCTCGAGTTCCACTAGAAGATGATAAGCTTTGCCAAACACCAATCGGTATGGAGATATCCCAACAGGAGTTTTGAAAGCAGTCCGATAAGCCCATAGTGCATCCTCAAGCTTCTTTGACCAATCCGTCTGGTTAGCATTCACTGTTTTGGACAAAATACTCTTTATCTCCCGGTTGGATACTTCCACTTAACCGCTAGCTTGAGGGTGATAGGGAGTGGTAACTTCATGAGTGACACCATACTTGCTAAGAAAGGTGTCAAAAGCTTGTTGAAAAAATGCGATCCCCCATCGCTTATGATAGCCTCCGGAGTACCAAATATGGTGAAGATGTTCTTCTTCAAAAATTCCACCACACTTCTTGCTTCATTGTTGGGTAGAGAAACGGCCTCAACCCATTTAGACACATAATCAATCACAACCAAGATGTACGTGTTTCCACAAGAACTCACAAAAGGTCCCATGAAGTCAATACCCCACACATCGAGAATATCAATCTCTAAAATAGTAGTGAGGGGCATTTCATTTTTCTTTGAGATTCCACCGGCCCTTTGACATTCATCACAATGCTTGACTAGATCACTTGCATCCTTGAAAAGAGTGGGCCAATAGAAACTACAACTTAGAACTTTGGTCGCCGTTCTTGCTCCACCATGGTGACCACCATATGATGAATAATGACAAGCCCCAAGAATTTCAACTTGTTCCTCCTCCGGTACACATATTCTAATCACTCCATCCGTATAAATACGGAAAAGGTACAGTTCATCCCAATAATAGTCTTGACAATCCCCTTTGAGCTTCTTCCTTTGGTTTGAAGAGAACTCATCCGGGATGATACCACTCACAAGAAAATTTGCTAGATCCGCGAATCATGGTGCCTCTTTCAATGAAATGGCTAAGAGTTGCTCATCGTGGAAGGAGTCATTGATTTCAAGGCCATTATGCGTCCTCCCCTCCTCCTCCAAATCAGACAAGTGGTCCGCCACTTGGTTTTCACTTCCTTTTCGATCTTGGATGTCTATATCAAACTCTTGCAACAAAAGCACCCATCTCATCAACCGAGATTTGGAATATTCTTGCTCATAAGATAACGAAGTGCCTCATCATCTGTGTGGACAATAACTTTTGCACCCATCAAGTACAGGCGAAACTTCTCAATAGCAAACACAATGGTAAAGAGCTCTTTTTCGGTCACAGTGTAATTGGCTTGGGCATCATTCATGGTCTTACTATAATAGTAGACCGGATGAAAGATCTTGTTGATACGTTGCCCCAAAATTTCTCCAACCACCACATCACTATCATCCCACTTGAGCTCAAAAGGAATGCTCCAATTAGGAGCGGTGATAATGGGAGTAGTTGTCAACTTGAACTTGAGCAATTCAAATGCTCTCATGCAATCATTATTGAAGAGAAATTTAGCATTTTTCTCCAAATGTTTGCACAATGGATTCACCATTTTGGAAAAATCCTTTATGAAACGCCGGTAGAACCCCGCATGACCCAAGAAACTTCTCACGCCCTTCACGGATCTTAGAGGTTGAAGTTTAAAAATCACCTTTATTTTCGCCTTGTCGACCTCTATTCCCTTCTTTGAAATCTTGTGGCCAAGGATAATACTGTCACGACCCAAAATTTCCCTCCGTTAGGTCTCGTGATGGCACCTAGTCTTAAGGACTAGGTAAGCCTAATATTCATGGAATGACAACAATAATAAATAGAATCTAATATTTTTTTGAAATAAATAATTCTTTACACATTGTATATTCTCAAAACCCGGAAGTACAAGTCATAAGATTTGAAGGAATTACACTAAAACTCCTAAAAATACTACTGTTCAGAAATAAGTACAACATTGCAAACAAAAATACAAGAGGGTGACTCCGAAACCGCGAGCGCTGAAGCGGTTTTACCTTGAGTCTCCACAACAGCAACCGCGCTACTGACAATCAATCGGCCGGCTATGCGAAAACCTGGGATCTGCACAAAAATGTGCAGAAGAGTAGTATGAGCACACCACAACGGTGCCCAGTAAGTATCAAGACTAACCTCGGTGAAGTCGTGACGAGGACTAGTCAAGACACCACTGGTCTAATAAATTAAACAGACATCAATATAAAAATGGCAGAATACGACATCTATCTAATGACTACACAATATAGCAGATAACAAAACATTTACAAGGCGGAAGGAAATGCAGCCACAACAACGAAACAACACAATAATACACAGAAATGATAGACAAAGATACAAGCCAGAACCGGAATACCACAACACAATAAGAACACCAGTAACTTAGCACCACATTGGTATTCCACATTAGGCCTTAGCCAACAACCTACTAAATTGGTCAAACCTTCGAGTGAAAACCTTTAAATCGTAAGTTTATATTGAAAGCTTTGAATATAATTATTTCTAAATAGAGAAATTTCCTTTGAAACATACTTTATCCGGATACATATATATATATTTTGGAAAGAGGAATCTTTAAAACATAATTTCCTTCAAAATACATGATTTCCAAATATACTTTCCCAATAAATGACTTCCAAATATCATTTTCTGCAAGACAAATGCTTTTCAAATATACCTTTGAAATAAAAGTCCTTCAAACATAATTTTCTTCAAGGCAAATACTTTTTCAGCGATACTTTTCAATAAAAATCTTTCGATCATAATCTCCTCAGGATAAATCTACCGGAACTCAGTCCCTAACTCAGAATTTGTCATGCAGTACTGGGGGAAAGCTCCCGAAATCTCGTCTGTAGTCCCAATTTAAATATGCAATGCAGTACAGGGGGAAAGCTCCTGGAATCTCGTCCGTAGTCCCAATTTAAATATGCAATGCAGTCCAGGGGGAAAGCTCCCGGAATCTCGTCCTTAGTCCCAATTTAAATATGCAATGCAGTACAGGGGAAAAACAACCAGAATGCGACAGAAACAACACACATTGCCACAGCAGGTACAAAAGCAACAAAAGACAAAATACAAGGTGCGGCGAGCAAATCAATACAAAGACTTGAATCACAAGAATGGTAAAACTCACTCATAAGAAGTAGTCACTGAAGGTAAATACCAAGCACAAGTGAAACGATATAACGAGGGGAAAACAAAACCAATATAGCAACGATTCACAATATTCAAGTCATCAATAAGAAACCAATCATCCCGGCAAGGGAAACAACTATAACCAATCTCGCCTAAAAAATCAACTAAAACTAAGTAGCACTTAAGGGAAAAATCATATAAATCACAATGTAAGCCTCACTGGCATGCTTGACACCAATGTATAGGTATTCCAATCACTGCTAAACAATTATAGGGCGAGACTACACTAATTCTAGTCAAATAGGCAATTTATGAAGGAAGATATAAAACGACTGCAGAAAGATAAAGTCTTCAGTTAAGTCAAATTACGATCAAATAAGCAACAAGGAAAAACTAAGCAAGAAATTTCTAATTTAAGCGGAAAGAGATGAACTAGCAATCGGAACTCAGATATAACAAATACAACTTCATACACAGGGGATTTAAGGACCTAAGAATCCTAAAAGGCCAACCTAGTTGCAAATAAGTTTGAGTACGCACTCGTCACCTCGCGTACGCGGGCTACAATCAACATAGAATACTCAATCCTAAGGGGTAGTTCCCCCACACAAGGTTAGGCAAGATACTTGCCTCAACCGCTCGGACCAAACTTGAAATCACGTTCTTGCCACGAGTATCCGACTCCGAATGGCCCAAATCTATTCAATTCGATTACATAATGTAAATATCACTTTAAGGAATCAAAATAGCTAATAAGTTCAAAGCTAATACGCGAAATTAGGAAAATTTCCCAAAAAGTCCCCCGGGCCCACGTCTCGGAAACGAGTGAAAGTTACAAATTTAGAACACCTATTCACTCACGAACTCACTCGAACAAGAAACATCATGACGCCAAAATCTTATTAAATTCTCGGATTTCTAATTGGGAAAACTTCTTCCCATTTTCATGATTTTTCACCTAAATCCCTTGATTGCATGGAAGAAATTGCTATAGATTAATGATATACAAAGGAAATAGGGTTAGGAATTGTTACCTATGAAGCTTTTCCTCAAAACTCACTCCAAATCGCCTACACCAGAGCTCCAAGTTATTTTTAGAAGTTATGAAATTTAAGCCCTCGAATTTGATATAACTGCCCAGCGATTTCCGCACCTGCGCCCATTGGATCGTACCTGCGAAAAAACCATCGCAGGTGCAAAAACCCACTAAAAGGACTGAGGCCGCATTTGCAGCTCCGCACCTGCGGAAACCCATCCGCACCTGCGAGAATTGGTTGACCTTGACCAACCCTCACCTGCGAGCCCCTCATCCGCACCTCCGTGTCTGCACCTGCGGAAAATCCATCGCAGGTGCGAGACACCAGAACCAACATGGTTCAGTTGCTTCCAAGTTCCAAAAATCACCCGTTGAGCATCTGAAACATCCCCGAGGCCCTCGGGACCTCGACCAAACTTACCAACCAGTCCTAATACCTTTTGCAAACTTAGTCGAGCCTCCAAAACACGTCACATAACCTCACAATCACCAAATATACATGGATTCAAGCCTAGGACTTATGAAATTTCCTAAATCCACAATCAGTGCCGAAACGCATCAAAACTAGTCCGAATGACCTCAAATTTTACACACAGGTCACAAATGACACAAAAGACCTACATCCAATCTCAGAATTCTATTCTGAGCCCGATAATAAATATTTCACCTATCGGCCGAAATCGCCGAAAATCTAACTTCCGCCGAATTACTTCAAATTACTCCACGGACCCCCAAAACCAATTCTGGTTGCGCGCCTAAGTCTAAAATCATCATACGAAGCTGTTGGAATTAACCAAGACTCATTCCGAGGGTCAAACCTCTGGTTAACTTCCATCACATAAGCTTTAAAATTTGAAATTTTCCTCTTAATTCGACTCCGGATTATCTGGTAACTGAATCCAACCACGCACGCAGGTTGATATACACAAAGTGAAGCTATTTAAGGCCTTATTCCACCAAATGGAGCTTAATTTCTCAAAACGACCGATCGGGTCGTTACAAATACCCTCCTCGGCCATGAAATGACATTTCTCCCAATTCAACAACAAGTTCGTTTCTTCACACCTTGCCAATACCTTATCCAAATTTGCCAAGAAGTCATCAAAGGAATACCCGAATATCAAAAATCCATCCATGAAGACTTAAAGGTAGTCCTCTACCATATCCGTAAAGATCTCCATCATACACCGTTGAAAAGTTGCTGATGCATTGCATAAGGCAAATGGCATCCTTTTGAAAGCGAAAGTGCCATAGGGACAAGTGAAAGTAGTTTTCTCTTGATATTTCGGGGCAATAAGTATTTGATTGTAGCCCGAATATCCATCTAGAAAGCAATAGAACGCCCGACCGACCAACTTATCAAGAATTTGGTCAAGAAAGGGTAGTGAGAAATGGTCTTTTCTTTTGACTTTGTTTAGCTTCCGATAGTCCATACACAATCTCCATCCGGTCACCGTTCTTGTTGGAATCAACCAGCTCTTACCATTGGTGACCACAATTATGCCCCTTCTTCGGAACACATTGCACCAGAGAAGTCCAAAAACTGTCAGAAATGGGTTAGACAACCCCGACATCTAACCACTTTATGATCTCCTTTTTGACCACCTCTTGCATGGCTTCACCGAGTCTCCTTTGATGTTCAATGGAGGGTTTGGCATCTTCTTCCAAATTAATCTTGTGCATGCAAAATGCAGGGCTTATTCCACGAATATCCGCCAAAGTCCACCCAATAGATTTCTTCCTCTTGTGGAGCACTGCCAATATAAAGTCAACTGTATGTTAGTCAAATAAGAGGAAAAAATAACTAGTAAAGTATATCAAGGGCCAAGTAATTCATACCTGAGATGTAGATGTAAGGGATTCAACTCCAGGATAAGAGGCTCTTTAATTGAAGGCTTTGTAGGAGGAGTTTTCCTATTCTCAAGATCCAAGGAAAGTTTTCTAGGTGCACAATTGTATGACCCTATCCCTTGCAAAGAATTAACACATTTCATGAAGCCATCCATTTCATCATCATCAAAATTGAGCAAAACGGCCTCCAACATCTCACCCATATTGATCGTCGCACTTGTATCATCAATAATCACATCGGTAACCAAATCCACGAATGAACACACTTCATTAGTATTCGGTTGCCTCATAGATTTGCACACATGGAACACCACATTTGCATCACCCACCGGGAAAGTGAGTTCATCGGCTTCCATATCAACAAGAGCCTTCCCCATAGCAAAGAAAGGTCTACCAAGAATAATCGGCACCTCATAGTCCACTTCACAATCAAGAATAACAAAATCTGCCGGGAGAATGAACATTTCAACTCGAACCAATACATCCTCAATCACCCCCAACGGTCTCTTCATTGTACGATCGACCATTTATAATCTCATAGATGTGGGTCTTGGTTTCCCAATTCCCAATGTCTTGAAAACCGAATAGGGCATCAAGTTGATACTCACCCCAAGGTCACAAAGAGCTTTTTCAAACTCGACACTTCCAATGGTACAAGAAATTGTAATAGCACCGGGATCTTCCAACTTAGGATCCATCGAATGCACAATTGCACTCACTTGGTGAGTGACTTTGACAGTTTCAAAATTCATCGATCTCTTCTTTGTCACCAAGTCGTTCATAAACTTTGCGTATCTTGGAATTTTCTCCAAAGATTCAACTAATGACACATTTATAGAGAGACTCTTCATCATATCAATGAACTTCTTAAATTGATTCTTGCCATTTTTCTTTGCAAGCCTTTGAGGATAGGGAGGAGGTGGCTTAGGCAATGATGCCTTAGCTTTTTGCACTACCAGTTCCGGTATGTCAATCACATGATCCCTACAGGGGTTCACATCCTCTTGAGTCTCTCCCATTGTGTCATCAATATCAATCCGCACTTCATCATTTGCTCACACAACATTGTTCGGGATCTCCTCTTCTTCTACCACTTGCTCATAATCCACAAGTTGCCTTTGACTTGAGGTAGGTGTATTCCCACCTCTTCCACTTTTTGTAGTAACGGCCATCACATGCCCCGTATTGTTCCCACCCTTCGGGTTCACCGCCGTATCACTTGGTAGTGCCCCCGTAGGACGAGAATTTAAAGATTGAGAGACTTGACCCATTTGCACTTCTAAGTTACTGATTGATGTGTTGTGTGAAGCAGCTAGGCATAGGAATCATCATTCTTCTCCATCATTTGCTTGAAAATTTTCTCAATACGACCCATTTTATTGTTGGAGGAACTAGGACCATGAGAAGTATAAGGAGCTGGGTTGCTCGGTTGTTGGTACATCGGGGGCCTTTGAAAACCCGACCCCCAATTTCCTTGGTTGTTGTTCCACCCGCCTTGGTTGTCGCATCCCCAATTGCCTTGGTTATTATTGTTTTTCCAATTCCCTAGGTTATTGCTTCCACTCCAATTTCCTTGATTGTTTCCACTATTCCAATTACCTTGGTTGCTAGAATTCCAATTGCCTTGATTATTCGAAGGTCTCCAATGTTGTTGACTAGGGCCTTGGTAGTTGTTTCTTCTCCCTTGAAAGTTGTTCACATATTGGACCTCTTCATCTTGATCATTGTAAGAATCTCCTTGATCAAATCCACTATCATATTGCACAAAATTGTCCAATCTTTGTTGCACTTGTGGACTTCTTGTTCTTCTCTTGTTTACCATCATATTGGATCCCTCCATAGCATTGACTTGCCTTGGGTTTTGCACTTGTTGAAGTTGTGACTTTGCCAATTGGTTCATGGTGTTTTTCAACTCGGCTATTGCTTTCCCATGGTCATGTAACTCTTTATGAAGAAGAATCACATTTGGATCACCTTGTGGAACATTGGCTCTAGACTGCCACGCCGATGAAGTATCCGCCATCTCATCCAAAATATAACACACATCCGCATAAGGCGTAGTCATGAAGTTCCCATCGGCAAGTTGATTCACTACACATTGGTTGGTGGAATTGGTCCCACGATAGAAAGTTTGTTGGATCATATTCTCCGTAATATCATTGTTGGGGCACTCTTTCACCATTGTCCTATATATTTCCCATATCTCGTGTAGTGGCTCATTAGGATCTTTCTTGAATGCTAGAATTTCATCCCGAAGAATGGCCATGTGCTCGGGAGAGAAGTACTTTGAAATAAATTTCTCTGCTAGTTCATTCCAAGTACGAATGGAATGATTTGGTAAACGTTCCAACCAATCTAAAGCTTTCCCTCATAGAGAAAAGGGAAAAAGCCTTAGCCTCAAAGCCTCCTCGGAGACATATGTTTGTTTGCTTCCCCAACACGTATTAACGAACCCCTTCAAATGTTTATATGCATTTTGACCCGGTGCACCGGTGAAGAACCCTCGTTGCTCGAGCAAAGTGAGCATCACATTGGTTATTTTAAAGTTGACTACCCTAATATGAGGTAGGACTATAGCACTTGCATACCCTTCATTCGGCAACACCCGGTGTGGAGCCGCTCGTGGTGGAGGTGGGGGTGGAAAGAGAACATTGTCTTGAGGTTTTCGGCCTCATCTATTGGCTTGAGGTTCAAGAGGGACCTCATCCATTGCATCATCATCAACATCCACATCCCCCACGTCTACGTTTTCGAGCTCATTGTTTTCCATGATGACACCTACAATACTCACATGTTAGTAACAAGGAAGGAAAAAAATATATTCCAAAAACACACCTAAATATAAAGATAACATCATCTTTTAGCTCCCCGGCAACAACGCTAAAAATTGGTCTCGTCCAATTTCACTCCTCTAATTGAGGATATAAAAACGGTCGATGCAATAATAATACCCAACAGAGTCAGGGTCGAATTCCATAGGGAGCTATGTGAACGGGTGTTAGTAGTATATATGTAAGCGCGTGAGTTTATATATCTTAATTTGCACTTCCGCAATATTGTATTTTGTTTGGAAATATAAGTTAGACTAAAATTGCGATTTTAAGGATGAAACTAAGAAATTTTTTTTGATTATTTTTCAAATGATAAAAAGGCCTAGGGCTATGACCTTCACCTAGGTGTTCGCCTAATGGGTTGTAAACTTTAAAGCTTATTTTATTGGTCGGGGTGTATTATAGCTATCAACACTCAAGTACCCACTCAATACCTCTAGGTCAGAGAGTGATTTTGCCCATTTTGACTTTCTCAAGTCCAAATGGGTATTGACGAAGGAGTTGATAATAAGCTCAAGTCGGGTTTTACTATCTCTAGGTTCAACCCTTTAATTGGGCTTATCAATCTCGATTGACCCAATTTCTTGCTAGCCAAGTTTTCCTAGACTAAGTCTCTCTTTCTCAAGTAGAGACCAAGTCAAATAGGCATGAAATAATATTTGCAACCATTAATTCTTCAAATAAAAGCAAGAACAAGGCTAGATAATCAACACCCAACCATAAACAAGCAATAAATCAAACACCCATTAAATTTACACACTAGTGTTGGGTTACAACCCTAGTAAAAATCTAGCGATCCATGCTTAAATTAGAAGAAAAAGAAGAAGAAGTGATAGTTAAAGCCAAATTAATAATTAGAATGATGAAAAATATTCAAAAAGCTCAAAATAACAAAAACTACTAAACAGAGCAAAACAAAACGTCTAGAGTGGCTGCTGATGTCAAAAGTTAAACTAAAAAAGTAAAACTCTTCTATTTATACAGTGCTGGAATTTTCAGACAAAAATGCCTTTTTGGAGGTTCTGTGGCATCACAATTGCATGTGCGGTCCGCACTTTGCTTTATCTTGACAGGAATGGGAACCTACGGCCACATAATTCTGAACTGCGGCTGCACTTCTCTCTTTCTGCGATCCGCACATTTCTGAATGCCGCCGCAAATTGCTCTTCCGCAGACCGCATAAATGTGACTGCAACCGCGTAGTTATTCTTCTGCAGCCGCAAAATTATTGTGCGGTCCGCACTTCTGTTGAACTTGAATGCAAGTTATCTGAACTTTGCTCTAGCCCAGGTTCTTCGACCACACATATCATGTGCAAACCGCGCTTTGCACTTGTCTCTGATAGGAGTTTCTTCACAATTTGCGACCGCAGATGATAAGCTGCGGTCCACATTTCTGAGCTTCTGTTCCTGTTTTTTGTCCTTAGTTCAGATCACTACTTCTTGAGTTGGATTTCATCTTTGGGGCTCATTTTTCACTAGTCCTGCAAGAAGGCATATTTCATCAGTTTTCGGGAACACAATTAAACGCGTTTGGACTAAAATGAAAGCAAAAATGTGCTAATAATTAGTCATAATTCCCACTTATCAAGGGTGTTTAAGGTGTTGTGAGGTGTATGGGAAAGGGAGTGGCTGAAGTTTTATCCACTCCTGCTAGTCTAGCTGGAGAAACAAGCGCAATGGTAGTTTTGAGTGAGGAATCTTATGGAGAAGAAGCAAATGTAAAAGAAAAAGGGGGAAGTGGGTCTGGAGAAGCTGTTGAGGGGCTGATACAATTAGGGAAAGATGATCAAGAACCTGTTCTATCTGACCAGGAAACTCTTGCAGACATACTGAAGAAGGTGACTGACAGTTACAATCCCAAAAAGAAAAGGAGTTCCGGAGTCAAAGTTCCTGGAACTGCTAGGGCAAACAAGAAGAGAAAGGTGCCTCTTCTATCCCTGTAGAGATTCTTCCTACGAGAGGAAGAGCTATAAGGAGCCGAAAATGGCAGAGTGAGGTTGAGCTGGAAAAAGCTTTAGCAGAAAGTAAAAGAAATGCTGATGCTAAAGGAAAAAGGAAGGCGTTTGAGCCTGTTAAGGCTGTTGAAATTGACAAGATGGACCTGGTCCTTTGAGATGAAGAGGAGACAGAAGAAGTGGAGGCTGTGACTCCAAAGGCAAAGAAATCCAGGACTTCCACAAAGAAGTCTATTACAAAGGCTAAGTCAGCAGAGCCATCTTCTTTGTCTAAAAGAACCAGGTCTGCATAGAAATAAAGAAAAGTGAAAATAGTGGAGGAACATGAATGGAGTGGATAATAAGAATAAGAAGAAGAAACCGATGCTGAGAAGGACAAGATGGTTAAGTTTGGGAAGAGAACCATCTTGAAAGGTAGACTCCTCAGGAATTTTGAGGAGGAAGGTATGGTATTGCTGCTGGAGAAGTTACAATTACAAGGAAGGCCATGGTCCTTTAGATGGATGTGAGGCTGGCCATGACTGAGATTGTAGAGTTCATGGCTAATTGTGAGATCAAGGATGGTAGGGTCACTAATGTGGTAAAGGGGGTGACAATGAGCTTTGATGCTAAAGAACTGGGAGAGATCTTGGGTGTACCTGCTGAAGGGTACAATGATTATAAGAAGCTTAAATGGCCAAGTCTAGAAAATCTCCCTACTGCCCTCACCATTACAAGAAAGTTTGGTGATCATGATGAAGCTCTTGAGCCCAAGTCTATCTACAAAAGTGAGATGAAACCACCCCACAAAGTGCTGTTCGAGTTTGAGAACAAAGTTGTCCTACCTAGGCAGGAAAGGAGGTACATTGCTACATTCATGGACCTGGTCCTTATGGAATGTTTGGATAGTGAGAGGCAAATCAATTGGCCTGGATTCATTATCCAGCTTCTTTATAGGGTTCTGAATGGTACCAAAACTCACGCCATACCTTATGGTTTTATTCTCATGGCTGTACTTGCACACTTCAAGGTACCCCTTAAGAAATGGGAGGTTGGTACCAACAAAGATCATTTTGGGATAAACACTCTAATTTCTTGTGACTATGAGGTCCAAACCACACCCAAAGAACCTGATTTATCTAAAAAGGTACAAGTGAATAGCAAAGTACGATCCTTGATGCAAGAAAGTGGGGTTAAGGATGCTGAAATTGATAGGATGAAGAAGAGGTTGGCAGAAGTAGAGGATGAGAGAGATGCTCTCAGAGCTGAGCTGGCTAAAGAAAAGGAGAAAAACGATGGCATTCTTCAGGATATATATGTTGAAACTGCTTCAAGCCAAAACCCAAGAACCTGGTCCTTCCAGCCTTAAGCCTTCCTAGCCCAGTGTAGATCAATTAGTGACCCAGTTCGGAATTTTTTTGTTTTGTTTATTTTGATCATGATCCAATGTCTTTATTTCTTCTTATGCTTTGTGGTAGGATCTTATCAATCAATGAAATTCATTGCTTTTTTCTCTAATTGTTTGTTGATATTTCTTAGATGGCTAATATCCTTAGATTGATAAATGATGATTGAATCCATGATTGCATTTGAAGTAGCCCTAGTGGACATGAGTAATTTTCTATTAAAATATGGTTATCTAACATAATTATACAGCTTTTCGATGATGCCAAAAGCGGAAAAATTAGGTTGTGCTTTTACTTTGGACTGTGATGTTGATAACCTAATGAACCTGGTCCTTGATGATTAGTGATTATAATATGGAAAGTGTTCTAACATTTTGTTGATGTTGAGCTGAGTTGGAACAGGGCATGCGCTTATGAAAAGCACGGAGTTTTTCATCATCAAAAACGGGGAATTATTGGCCCAAGTGAAGTTTGTTTGGAAGATTGACAAAGAAACTCAGGCATGAACCATGTCCATCCCCTGTGTACACAGACACGGGCAGATTCGAGCATGAGGGATGCACATGAAGGAGATAACCTTAACTTGTTATATTTGATATCTCCTGATCAAAAAGGTTGCATAATTAATAAGGTGAAGGACTCCTTACTCAAAGTGAACACTATCCAAGATAAAGGAGGAGTTAGAAGTTGAGGATAACTAGAACTCTTCCACCAAGGAAGAGTAGTATTAGAACTCTAGTTATTTCCTAATCTACTAATTCTCGATATTGCAGGATGTTCTCATTTTACATGCACACACAAAAGCTGAAGTTAAACGTGAGTTGAGAGCAAAATAGCAAGGCATTTTGCAAGCAATTCTTGTGTGATTCAAGTGTGCGAACCTGAAGCTACATGAACCAGATAGAAGAATAAGTTCCAAGTGTCTGTCTTTTATTCTAGTTCAATTGTAGTAGGTAATTTTTAAAATTGTACCTTTAAGATTTATCTAGAAGCAATTGTAATAGGTACTCTGAGTATTCAAGTTAGAGTTCATTTGAAGTTGTCGCAATAGTTAGAGGCTGGTTGACACAATGAGATTAGAGTTAATTCTTAGGTTTACAAAGAGTTCTGTAAATGTTGTTTTGGCTCATTAATTTAGTGAAGTGTTGGAGAAAATCATACATAGTAGTAGGTCATGGTTTTTTCACCTTTTGAGCCGGGTGTTTTCCACGTAAAAATATTTGTGTTCTTTACTTTTCGCATTTACTATTTCAGCAACAGTAGGTTAAGGAACACTTAGAAGAACCAGGTCCTTCTATAATCAGTGCGCGCAAAAAATTGGACATCACACAAATCACCTCCCCTCTTGTATGGTATTGAAGTATAAAACATCATGTTCAAATGAAAATTATTTTCATAACTGTAGAGATAATAAATGGTTACTGATATCTTTATACCGAAGAACCTCAAGGTTATTATATGAAGAAGAATTTGGCAAAAACTCCAGACAAATATGAAAAAGAAGATATTGTGTTATGAACCCATGGGAGAATAAATTGAAGTGAGATATTCAATAAAGAAAGAACATTTACAACGACTTATTGGAAGAAAAGGAGGAATATTTTGTGAAAGAGTTTTATAAGTCAGGGAACGTGATTATGCATTGGAAACTTGGAAGGCATCATCGGAAGAATTTCCAAATATATAAAAGGATCCAGGAGGATACAATAGCACTCCAGGAGGATACAATAGCACCTATTCTCACAAGGAAGAAAATATATGTAATACTTGTCTATGCTCAGTGAATCGTGAAAAAATGAATTACTATGAAAAGTGATTGTCACACCTCCTTTTTATCCGAAAGGTGGGGTATCGGGAGTTTTTTCAATTTAAGTGACATAATCGAATTTGAGATTATTTATTTAATTTTCAGAGTCGCCACCTAAATTTTTTACGGTGTTCCGAGACACCATTTATTTTTAATATCCCAAATCGAGGAAATTTTGACTCTGTTTTAAAAGTCTGCGAAACAGAAATCCGGGTAAGAAATTATGTTAACCCGGGAGAAGGTGTTAGGCACTCCCGAAATTACGTGGTTCTAGCACGGTCTCTTAATGATTTACTTGACCTAAATCGTTTAATTACTGATTTTAATACCTATGTGCATTTTTACATTTTTACCGCTTTTAATTCTTCTATTTTATTTTTTGAAAACTATATTAAGATGAGTTACGCGTACGTATACCCGCTTGAAATTGATGCGTCAAAAATCGTGTCACGCGTACGTGTACATAATTCATGACGCTTGCTTTATTTAAGAAAGATAGTCCAAAAGCTTGCCCAAGCGCGTATTTTGGTTTTCAAAAATCGAGATCGCGTCACACGAACATGTACGCAATCACAATAATATTTTAAAATCCACTCCTAAAGGCATCTCTACGAATGTTCATTTTTGAAACTTATTTGTGTTACGTAAACGTATACACAATTTTTTAAGAAAAAGGCGTATTTTAGTTGTTCTTTATTAAAACTTACGCGAACATATACTTTGATCATTAATTTATTTTCTAAGTCTAAAGGTATTCACTATCTAACTAAGGAATGGGTTTGAACATGCATATATCTAAAGTGAATTCCTAAGTTAAGTTATGAGACTAATCTAGGGAAGCTTTTCTAGATAATGATATGAAATTACTAAAGATTTTTTAAGACTAAATTTAATCATCTAGATATAAGGATTTGGGCTATGGTCAAATTTAGCCCAATTTTAGCAATTATCACTTTAGGCCAATCCTAGTTTTTGGCTATTTGCGAAAGGAGATACATGATTTGTCTAAACGATTACATGAGGGATTCTAAGTGCAAAGGAGATAAACATGCTAACACATTTCGAATTATATGACAATAAACAAACTTGAGTATCATAGCAAAGCATGCAAGGTTTCACTACTACTTGTTCCATTTGATAAATAAGGGCATTTCATACATATAAATGGATTGGTTCATGAATCTAGAAAGCTTTTTCCTAAACTGTCAAAATAGCTGTTTTTGAGGCTAGAATGACAAAATTTCTTGAGTAAAAAATCACTTGATCATTGTTTAGGAAAGACTTTGAATCAGAAAATACTAAGGTATGTAAAACTGGACCGTGGCTATTTTTTACTTGTAACAGAATAGTCTTAAAATGTTGCTGTGGTATGCTAATTTTTAGAAATTTTTGATATTTGACTTAAAATTCGTTCGTGGCTCAGTAGTGCGAAATAGTTTGTTTTTAGTAAATTTGGTAAAATACTCACTATGCTGATAAAAGAGACTGATCATAAATTACTTAATGTGATTGTTGGGTCTAGGCCCAATGGCTTGGAATCTAGACTTTATCAGGACCAACTGGGCCATTTCGAGAATTTGGCCCAGTTTGAGTGACTTTCACAGGCCTGACCCAAATTGATACAACTCCTTTTCTAGTTTTTGAAGAGTTTGAAAATTCCAGTTTTTAAGGAATAAAAAAAAACACACAGCTGAATAATGAATTTAATAACATCCAGTCCAATTTATTACAACAACGGAAAGGAGAAAAACATACAAGGTTTATGGAATGAATACACTGTTACATTGCCTTCAAATAGGAGATACAAATTTTCTAAAGAAAGACTACGAGACTAAGAGAAAACTGACTAACTAAGAGACTGACTGCTGCTCTTATGCAAGCCAACAATGCTCATGATTCAAAAGCCTGCACTACATATGTTTTTTCCTAAAAAAAAGGAATACCATATTTGTGTATTTTTCTGGAATGAATTTGACTATTTAGAGGGTGAGATTCATTTCCTTAATGCCAATCAACTAGAAAATTAAACATTTGTTCTTTTCATACAACTCTAGATGGGCTTCAAGGTTTCACACACATCAGAAAATACCCAATAGATTTCAGCAAGTATTCACATACATTCTTACACAAGATTTGGATGAAATTCAAACAAAGAAATCAAACAGTACTGAATGAATATCACCAGCAACACAATCAGCCCAAGAGTTCATGACTTCAGTTTAACAAAATGATCAAAACATAGGAAACAACTACACACATTCTCTTAAGCTTAAAAATAACAAATTTTATTAAGGTACCATCGTTACATACCTTCTTTACGAAAATCAGCAAATTATGACTAAGTAAAGTCAAAGAAAATCAGAACTTAATAAAGTTCAACATAACAACAGCAATAAACCCACCAGTAAAGAACAACCAGGAATATTCAGCAAGACAAAACCCCAACAATTTTGACCCAAAAGCTTATAGCTTCGAAAAATCAGCAGCTACAACTCTTGTTCCAGAATACCATGATTGAAGAGGAGACCAAATTTAAGATATTTTCAGCATTTCTTTGAGTGTAAGATCTACTATGTGTGTGTGTGTGAAATTTCTATCTTCAGATTTTTTTTGTAGAGTCTTTTCAGTTATCAAAAGTATATTTTTCAGATTATGAAAGCCTGTATTTTCAGAATACCTTAGTTCTTTTTATAAGGAAATTTAGGGCATCATCTTTTGAGCATATTCCTTATCCTATTTAGGCTGAAATAGTACAGGTACAACTGTCTAACCTTATCCTATTGGACAACTGTACCCCCTTCTAGAATATTCCTGCCAATTACAGCCCTTATCCCCTTTTAAAGTTACTGTTTTACCCCCTAAAAATCTGATTTTATGATATTTTCCTAATTCTAGAAGTTTCTTGGGTTGTTACACTCAAGATTCTTCAATTGTAGTTCCTATACTACCCCTTAGTACCTTTAGAATTACTTCTTTAGTATCTAAGGTTAAGGGATTGATTAGTGTTCATTAATTTATCCTAATTGAGTAGTTAACTAGTAGTTGGAAGCTTAAGCCTCTTTGAAAGGTGAGGTTGAATTAATCTTAATAAGACAATTAGCTAAACCTTAGATGAATTTCTTTTAGGACTTAGGTTAGTTAATCCTATTATGTAATTAGTTTAGTAGTTGGACCTAATTAGTTGTCTTAAATTAGGACTTGGTTATCTATTTTAAAATACTAGCCTAATTATATAAAGTCCCTTTTAAAGGCCATCACTTAAATCAGATTGACCTTTAGTTGAGTGTGATTACTAATCAATGGGCTTATATAAGTGATAAATAAGTTTTTTTTAACCTAAGGGTCCAAGATTAAACTATAGTTAACCAGGAAATTGATAATTTAACTAGAAGTTTTTGAATCATGACCACTTATCAGAATCAAACAACTTTAAGCAACATCCTAACTAATCGATGATTAATTATAATTAATAACTAAGGAAATAAGGGAGGGGTGGTACATGAAACCAACCAAATTCAGAAAAATAAGACTGCTAAAACAGATTTGAACAGGAAACAAATATGCAAAGATTATCATTCCAGAATAAAATAAAATCCAGAAAAGACCAATGAAATCCTAAACTAAGTAATGAAATTAAAATTACTCTAAATTGACCTAACGTGCAGATTCATATTAAGCGCTAATCGAAAAACATAGACAAGAATAAGAAGAACGAAAGGAACATATCTGGAACACCTAAAATTAATGGGGTTATAAACCTTGAATTAGAATTTTCCTAAGATCATTTGTGAAACCCTAATTAGTTGACTAACCTAATTACTAACACGATTAGTCAGGCATGGAAGCAATTAATCAAAGGAAAATAGAAGAAGACAGTAGCATTTAGGATAATTCTTAAAACCAAACTAAACATGATTTTGAACTAAACAAATACAAGAACGGGAAGAAAGGGGAATACCGGTTAGGTTGCGCGACGTTTGGCCGGAAAAATTGACTCGCTGGACTTTGGCCGGACTCCGGCGGGGTTTGGAAATAGTCCAAACCCACATGAATCGATAACTCTCACCAAGAGTTATCGACTCATGTAGGTGTGAGCCATTAGAGGTCTTTGAATCGGCAGGTAGAAAGATTCTAGGGTTTCTGTTTTTTAGATCTAAAATTGCTTGTTTTTGGTAGATTTTTTGGAGAAATAATTGGTGGGAGGTGATTGAGGTGGAGGAGTAGAGCGTCTGGTGAAATTTTGGAGTTATTTGGTGGAGCTCCGCCGCCGGCAGGCGATTTTCGGGCAGGGGAAGGCGGTGGCGAACGACGAGGATGAGAGAGACGATGAGGCTGTTAAGGGTGTATGGAGATGAGTTTGAGGAGTAGGGGGAAGGGTGTTAGGACATATTTATGTTTTTTGAAAGGGTAGTGTAGGACCGTTGGATCATTGAAGGAGGGGCTAAAACGGGGTCGTTTTAGTTAGTGAGGGATTTGGACGAGTGTGGGGTTTGGGCTGGAGTGTATTGGGTATTAGGAGGGGAATTTTGGGCTTGGATGTACTGGACCAACCGATTTTTAACCCTCTTTTTAGCAAACTTAGGTTACTTAAACCAATTAAATTAATTCTAATTAATATTCTAAAATGTATTAATTAGTTTTAACCTAGTTTCATCCAATTATAAATTAATTAATGAGTTAATTAAAAGAGTAAAATTATGAATTAACATTTGTAATTATTTGAAGAATAATTTTTCATAATTTTCCAATAAAATGATTGAAGTTATGCACAGAATTATGCAACTTTAAATCATTTATGAATTTTAAAAGACAAGTTATGATTTATGCAATGCAAAATTGATTCACAAATAACACTGAAATTCAACAAAATTTTATAAAACTAATTAATTTATTGAATTTTTTAGGAGTATATGGTAGGTTAAAATTTACATGCTCACAGTTGCCCCTCTTTGCTTGGAAACACGAACAATTTTCGGGCAAAGAGAAAGTGAGCAGTTATGAATAACTTTTACTCGTTCAAATACTTTATGCGAAGCGTTTTTGAAAAGTTTGACCGAACCATGCTTCAAGGTTGCCTACATATCCTTGGCTATAAAGGAATCATATCAGTGTAGTTCTGGAGGTTTTGGTAGCTTGGACTACCGGGTAACTGTGGTTTCATTGTGGCTTTTGCTGCTGTTACTGCTGCTGAGCTCCTTATTATTGAAAGCGATAAAAAGTCGGGAATGGTGCATCCGGAGTGGATGTAGACTAGGGGGTGGATACCCTATGCCTAAAAGTAAAATCAACTAGGGATTTGGAGACCTTATGTTGACAAGATCGACAGGTCATGCCGTTGTTAGAAAAGATCATCGGGTTATGCCAGCGTCAGGAGAAAATCGACAGGTTATGTCGCTGACAGAAGAAGATCACCAGGTTATGCTGGTGTTGGGAAGGATCAACAGGTTATGCTGTTGCCAGGAAAAGAGATCACCGGGTTACCCCGGTGTTGGGAAGGATCAACAGGTTATGCTGTTGCCAAAAGAAGATCACCAGGTTATGCTGGTGTTGGGAAGGATCAACAGGTTATGCTGTTGCCAAAGGAAGATCACCAGGTTATGCTGGTGTTGGGAAGGATCAACAGGTTATGCTATTTCCAAAAGAAAATCACCGGTTATGCTGGTGTTGGGAAGATGCAACAGGTTATGTTGTTGCCAAAAAAAGATCACCAGGTTATGTTGGTGTTGGGAAGGATCAACAGGTTATGCTGTTGCCAGGAAAAGAGATCACCGGGTTATGCCGGTATCAACTAGGGATTAGGACCCTATGTTGGCATCAACTAAGGAATGGAACATCCTAGGTTGGAAAAGTCATCGGGTTATGCCGACATTAACTAGGGAGTGGGACCCTATGTTGGCATCAACTAAGGACTGGGATATCCTAGGTTGGCATCGAGTTATGTCGGCATCAACAAGGGAGTGGGACCCTATGTTGGCATCAACTAAGGACTGGGATATCCTAGGTTGGCATCGAGTTATGTCGGCATCAACAAGGGAGTGGGACCCTATGTTGGCATCAACTAAGGAATATCCTAGGTCAGAAAAGGTGTAGCTGGGGATCGGAGGCCCTATACTACCTTAGGTTTGAACTGTTTTCAACATCATTTCCTCTTCTTATTTTGATTATTTTTAAAGAACGAGTGAAGGCGGGAAAGAACTTTAAAGGGTACTTCCTTCTGGAATCGTCGCTGCAAAGTCGCTTCTGGACCTTGCGCAATTTCCTTTGTTTGCACCTGCTTTTTGCAAGGTTACTTTTGAGTTACACCTGTTTCCTTCAAACAAAGAACAATTGTCAGTTTGAAAAGGTGGTTGGTTTTGCGAACTTGATTATTTCAACTTGCTTGATTTTGGCCCTTTTGATGAATATCTCAACTGCTTGCTTGCTTGCTGGAGATTGGGTTTTATCTTTAATCCCGAGGATCTTGGCTTTCTGGATTTTCCTTTGGAAATTGATCACGTGGGACCCAACATTCTGACTTTGTTTGCCTTTATAAGTCTTTCATTTTTTGACTTGTTTTCCTTTGGATTTAAGAGCATTGGTGAGATTTTGACTCCTCGAACTTTGCTATAATGGCTAGTCGCGTATGACTTAACCTTTTCTTTGTTTCGTCTTTATTGGCCTTTTATTTCAAATTCAAAGCATTTGGGAGTAATTCAGCTTTTCAAACTTCTGCCGAGATGGTTAGCCATGCGGGACTCGATCTTTCAACTTTCTTTGCCTTTGTCGGCATTTTAATTCGAGTTTCTCCTTTCGAGGGTTTTGAGTTTGAAGCATCAGCCGATATGGCCAGTCGAGATCGACTCAATACCCCTGATGAGGCTAGGTGACTTTTGCATATTAGCCCATGTCAAATGAGAGCCCTGTAAATCAGTTTTGCCATCCTTTCTTTGCCTTACTTTAGAAACAGAGTTAGACTGAAAGGGATTGAAAGAGAATAACAAATAAATAGAGACAAAGAATTTTGACAAGAAATATCCCTTTCGGGGAAAGAAAATAAGGACTTATCTGGAGTGTATGCGGCCTTCAATGAACATGACATGCCTCTTGGGCTGGATGTCTGATCCGCGCAAGCCGTCTAACTCTCAGAAATTCATCACGACTTTACCTCAAGATTGAGAAACCTTGCCCCGGACTGTGTTCATGTCAATAACCAACTATCCTTTTCGATAAATGGTTCCCTTTGTGAGTTTTCACCGACTAACCTCTCTCATTTCTCTTCTCATCGTCGTCTTGTAGTGCTTTTTGATTTTCAATTTCTTTGCTCACCGTCGCCTTATAGTGCCCGTGTGGGTTTTCACCAATAAGACTCTCCCATTTTACTTTTCTTCTTCTTACCGTCGCCTCACGGTGCCCGTGTGGGTTTTCACCGATTAGACTCTCTCATTTTATTTCTCTCATTAGCTCATTAGATCAAATAACTGTATCCTCCAATTTTGGACGTCTTCTCCAATCGATCGGAAGGACTTGAACGAGATTTGGGGTAAAAGGAATTCGTATCGAATTACAACTTTGGAACCTTTCGGGCGAAACATCGCCGAACCTATCGTAACACTTTCCCCAGCTTAAACTATTGGGTGGGGGGGGGGGAATGTGGAATTTTATTTTAGTGTGACTGAACCCCAGGGTGAGGCTACCTACGTATCTTTTCGGAATGAAGTCGAACGTAGTTCAGGGGACTTTTGTTTTGTTTTTGATTTTGTTGTTTTTTTTTTAATTTTTTTTTTCAATAACACTTTCAGATTCCAAAGAGGGTAATCAAAGAAGAGTAACCGGCTAAAGGTTTTACAAAAGGGTTAATGGTGTTTGGGGTAGCGTGAATGAAAGCCTTCGTCATTTCGATCGGGGAGCATCAACAAAAGGTCAAACATAATACCTTTTGACTGCATCTGCATTGACAGCCATTTCGGGGTCATTCCCTTCAATATCCCCTAAGTATAGTGCTCCTTTTGGTAGCAATTTTCTTATGATGTATGGACCTTTCCAATTTGGGGCGAATTTTCCTTTCGCCTCTTCATGGTGTGGGAGGATGCGTCTTAGGACGAGTTGCCCCACTTCGAAGTTCCTAGGCCGCACCTTCTTGTTATAGGCGCGGGCCATTCTTTGTTGGTACAACTGTCCGTGACAGACTGCGGCCATTCTTTTCTCATCAATCAGAGTTAACTGTTCCAGTCAGGCTTTGACCTATTCATCATCCTCAATTTCAGCTTCGACAATGATCCAAAGGGAAGGAATTTCAACTTCAGCAGGTATTACGGCTTCAGTGCCATAAACCAACAGATAAGGCGTAGCTCCAACTGATGTGCGCACGGTTGTGCGATATCCCAATAATGTGAAAGGCAATTTCTCGTGCCATTGCCTAGAACTTTGGATCATTTTTCTGAGGATTTTCTTGATGTTCTTATTTGCTGATTCAACGACACCATTGGCTTTGGGCCGGTAAGGGGTGGAATTACAGTGTGTGATTTGAAACTGTTCACATACCTCCCTCATCAAGGGACTGTTTAGATTTGCAGCATTATCAGTAATGATGGTTTTTGGAATACCAAAATGACAGATGATGTTTGAATGCACGAAGTCCACCACTGTTTTCTTAGTGACGGCTTTGAAAGTGATTGCTTCGACCCATTTTGTGAAATAGTCGATGGCAACCAAAATAAATCTGTGTCCGTTTGAATCTTTTGGTTCGATTGGCCCAATGACATCCATTCCCCAGGCAACGAACGTCCAAGGTGCTGACATGGGATGTAATTCCGAGGGTGGTGCATGAATCAGGTCGCCATGTATTTGACACTGATGGTACTTGTTGACAAAACAGAAACAATCTTTTTCCATGGTCATCCAGTAATATCCTGCCCGCATAATTTTCTTTCTAAGGAAGTACACGTTCATGTAGGGACCACATACTCCTGAATGCATTTCGTTCATAATCTTTTCAGCTTCTTTGGCATCCACGCACCTTAACAGATTCTGATCCGCAGTTTTTTTATACAACACTTCTCCGCTTAAGAAGAAACTGCTGGCGAGCCTTCCGATGGTTCTCTTTTTGTCTCCGTTGGCCTGCTCCGGGTATTCTTTTGTTTTTAAGAACCTTTTAGTATCATGATACCAGGGTTGGATATCAGGTTCTACTTCAACTGTATTACAATAACCGTGTCTTTACCGGATTTGAATCTCCAACGGTCAATATGGACATTGCCCGGATATGGTAGCATTGCAGCCAAGGTAGCCAATGCATCTGCTAACTCATTGTGGAATCGAGGAATATACTTGAACTCGACAGATTTGAATCTCTTGCTGAGATCTTCCACATGTTGTCTATATGGAAGAATCTTGATATCTCGAGTTTCCCATTCGCGTTGTGCTTGTTTGATGATCAAGTTAGAATCCCCCATGATTAGAAATTCCTCCACATCCATATCAATTGCCATGTTCATGCCCATTATGCAAGCTTCATACTCAGCAGTGTTGTTTGTACAGAAGAACCGGAGACGGGCGGTGGCTAGATAGTGCTGTCCCGTGGGTGAAATCAAGATTACCCCAATCCCAACACCTTTTGCATTGACTGCTCCATCAAAGAATATTTTCCAAGTGTTAGTGTCTTCTGGGATTACTTCGACTGAATTTAATTCCTCATCCGGGAAGTAGGTGCTTAAAGGTTGGTATTCATCATCAACCGGATTTTCTGCTTGATGATCGGCCAAAGCTTGGGCTTTCATGGCTATGCGGGTGACATAGACAATGTCGAACTCTGTGAGCAGGATTTGCCATTTTGCTAGCCTTCCTGTGGGCATATGTTTTTGAAATATGTACTTTAAAGGGTCCAACCTGGTTATGAGATATGTATTATAGGCCAGCAAATAATGTCTGAGCTTTTGAGCAACCTAGGTTAGGGCACAACAAGTTCTCTCCAGTAGAGTGTATTTGGCTTCATACCCAGTGAATTTCTTGCTCAGATAGTAGATGGCTTGCTCTTTCTTCCCGGTAACATCATGTTGCCCGAGGACACATCCAAAAGAATTCTCCAAGACGGTCAGGTATAAGAACAAAGGTCTCTCGGGATCAGGTGGGACCAACACTAGCGGATTTGACAAATATTCTTTGATTTTGTCAAAAGTTTCCTGGCATTCATCTGTCCATTTAATCGCCGCATATTTCTTTAGTAACTTAAATATGGTCTCACATGTGGTTGTAAGTTGTGCGATGAACCGGCTGATGTAGTTTAACCTTCCCAGTAAGCTCATGACTTCTTTCTTGGTTTTCGGAGGTGGCAGATCTAGGATAGATTTTATCTTTGTCGGATCTAATTCAATACCCCTTCGACTGACTATAAACCCCACGAGCTTCCCTGATAGAACACCAAATGAACATTTAGCGGGGTTCAATTTCAAATCGTACTTGCGTAGCCGCTCAAAGAATTTTCTCAAATCTCGAACATGGTCTTCTTGTGTCCTGGATTTAATAATTACATCATCAACATACACCTCGATTTTTCTTGGTGCCTCATTTCATGGAAGCGGCAGTCATGGCTCTCATATAAGTTGCCTCGGTAGTTTTCAAACCAAACGACATGACTCAGTAACAGTAGGTCCCCTATGGTGTGGTGAAAGTCATCTTTTCTACGTCTTCTTCATCCATCAGGACTTGATGATACCCGGCATAACAATCTATAAATGATTGTACCTCATGTTTGGCACAATTGTCGACAAGGATGTGAATATTTGGTAACGGGAAGTTGTCCTTGGGACTTTCTTTGTTTAAATCCCTATAATCAACACATACTCGGATCTTCCCGTCCTTTTTTGATATTGGGACTACGTTAGCTAGCCATGTGGTGTATCTGACTACTCGGATTACACCAACTTTTAGTTGTTTGGTAACTTCTTCTTTAATTTTGTCACTGATGTCTGTTTTGAATTTTCTTTGCTTTTGTTGGACAGGTGGGTGATCGGGGTAAGTTGGAAATTTGTGCACCACTAAATCAACACTCAGTCCGGGCATATCATCATAAGACCATGCAAACACATCTTTAAATTCAAACAAGAGCTGGATCAATGCATATCTGGTTTTTTCCTCGGTGTGAATGCTTATCATGGTTTCTCTGACCTCTTCTGAATTTCCCGAATTGATTGGATCAGTTTCATTTAGGTTTGTCTTAGGCTTATTCTCAAATTGTTCCAATTGTCTATTTATTTCTCTAAAAGCCTCATCTTCATCATATTCGAGCTCTTGATTCATTATTTCACAATTAGATGACGTTTTAAGATCTAGGCATGAAGTCCGCAAGCATGTCATGTTATTTAAAGCCACATTATCAGGACTGAAAAATAAGAAAAATAACAAAATCAGAAAGAATAATAAAAGAAGATCCATAGACAATGAAATATTGATTTAATTTCATTGAATTGGAAGATAATGGGGTTTTACATCGGAATTTAAAAGATAATGAAATTAAAAACACTCGAGTTACACCCTGAAATAACTCGGAGTGTAGAAAGGATGGAAAAACATGAACTACCAAGATTCCCGCCTGACTGGGAAGGGAGTAGCTTTCCAATTTTGCAATTTGGCGTTTGGTCCCATATATTGCACCTCAGCGGTGCTCGAGCCTTCACCCGGCTGAACCATGTGGACTTCATAGAGCATTTGTCTCATCGCCTCGCAAATCTCTTCGATTTCTTCGGCCGTGAAGGCCTCTTCTTCTTCTTCTATGTATTTTGTCTTAACAAATGTTTTGGCGAGGTGCGGAATTGGCTGAGCCAAAACCTACCCATCTCTCTTACGTTTTAATCCCGTTCATCATCGGTGCTGGTAGCTTGAAAACCTACACCAAAGAATTTCTTGTTGCCAGGCAACGTAACGGGTTCTGTGATGCCCTGCAAAGATGCCCCAAGCCCTTTTCCGGGCTCGTATCCATGTTTGGTCATTTCCCCGACGACCATGACTGATGCGCTCGACAAACAGGGTTAAGGGCATGGAGTTCCTTCCTCGCACTGGTCAGCAAGCACAATTTCAAAAGCCTGGTAAACAATGTGTTCACTTCCCTCGCTTGCCTCAAGACAGGGGACCGATGGGTCCCCGTAGATTGATTGTTCATCCTCTCCATGGACAACTATCTCTTGGTTCTCGTGCTCGAACTTGACCATTTGATGGAGAGTAGAGGGTACGGCTCCCGCAGCATGGATCTAGGGCCTTCCTAGTAGAAAGTTATAGGAAGTGTCCATGTCCAGAACTTGGAACATTATATTGAAATCCACAGAGCCAATGGTTAGGATTAAATCAATTTCTCCTGTAGTATCCCTTTTGACGCCGTCGAAAGCCCGGACACAAACATTATTCGGCCTGATCCTTTCAGTCCCAATTTCCATTCTTTGCAATGTTGATAGAGGGAAAATATCTACCCCAGATCCGCCGTCCAGCATGAACCTTTTCACATAATAACCCTCGCACTTGACCGTTAAGTGTAAAGCCTTGTTATGGGCAGCTCCTTCGGGAGGTAAGTCATTTCGACTAAAAGAGATTCGGTTGACTTCAAAGAAACGTTCTGCCATTCTTTCCAGTTGCTCAACCGTAGTCTCGATCGGCACATACGCCTCATTTAGCGTCTTTAGAAGTACTTTTTGGTGCTCGCTTGAGCTCAACAATAGAGACAAGAGTGAAACCTGGGCAGGAGCCTTTCTGAGTTCATTAATCACAACATACTCCGATGTTTTCATTTTTTCGGAAGAATTCCTCGACTTCTTCGGCAGTAACAGGCTGTTTGAGGGGGAAACATTTCTGTTTGGCTTTGTTCAACCCTTCTGGGTCATGATACTTCCCAAATGGGTTTGTTTCATTCACTTCCCCTCTAACTTCCTTCCCTTTATAGGTGACCAGCGTCTGATTATAGTTCCAGGGGATGGCAATGGTATCTTTTATTGGAATTTTTGACCCGCGACTGATGATCAGAGTCTCATCCAGCTTTGGTGAGATGACTGGCCCTTTTTTCACATACATCCCCTTTGGTACATACATTCTTGGCAAATCTGATCTTAACTTCAAGCTCTTTGGAGGGCTCAATGTGAGCTGCCTATTTCTGGGAGCTCTTGGGACGTATAGGACGGCTTCTTTGGTTGGTGGTACCTCTCTCTCTACTTCCTTAGCCTTTTCTTCATTTTGGGTGGTAGGCTTTGTTTTATTTGCATCCCTGACCGATTTTGCCGCTGTCTCGGGTTTCTTTTCTGTATCAGCGATGGCAATAATAGCTTTCAAAGCAGGGTCAAACTCCTTATCCTCACAAATCATTCCGATGACAGGCCCGTTGTTGTGGGCAGGCAATGAATTGTTTGTTACATTGGGGACTTCCTCGTCCCTCAGCACTACCTTTTTCTGTTCAATTAGGCTTTCAACTGCTCTTTTGAGAGTCCAACAGTTCTTAATATCATGCCCTTCTGCCCCAGAATGATAGGCACACCTGGTACTCGGCCTGTATGATGGAGATTCTGGATTCTGCCTATTTGGGGGCATGGGCTGCAAAAGACCCATCTGAACCAATTTTGGAAAGAGGCTAGAGTATGACTCACCAATGGGTGTGAAGTTGGTTCTTCTGGGTGGTTCACGGGGATGGGTATTGTATTGGTAGTTTTTCTAGGTAGGATGTGTATTATATGGAGCTTGGTTAGGATGGTTATTTCTGGAAAGTGGAGCCCTGTTCTGATTGTATTGTTGTTGTGGTTGTGTGTACGACTGAGCATTCATTACTGCGTAGGGATGGGGAGGCATAGCATAGGTTGCGTCTTGATGAGGAAAATAATGTTGTGAAGCTCTGGGAGATAGGGCTGGATAGTCCCAAGGTCGTCGAGGACTTCTTACGCTTGATGCCATCATGGCTCCCTCTTCTTTCTTCTTCCTGCTTGTCAGGCCTCCCGAGCCGTTCTGAATGGCTTGGGAGGTGGCTCTCAGGGCTGACTGACTCAAGATACAGCCCGTTTTAAGCCATTTTCTACCATTTCACCAATTTTGATGGCCTCCGCGAACGGTTTGACCATGGCAGACATCATATTTTTGAAGTAATCGGCCTCTTGGGCCTGCAGGAAGACACTGACCATTTCGGTCTCATCCATAGGAGGTTTTACTCTGGATGCCTGTTCACGCCATTTGATGGAGTATTATCGGAAGCTTTCAGAAGCCTTCTTCTTGAGGTTGGACAGAGAATTTCTGTCTGGAGCTATGTCCACATTGTATTGAAACTGTCTCACAAAGTCCTGAGCTAGATCATCCCATATGTGCCAACGGGAGATGTCCTGATCAATATACCATTCCGAGGCGATCCCAGCAAGGCTTTTGCCAAAGTATGCCATCAATAACTCTTCCTTTCCCCCTGCCCCTCTCAATTGATTGCAATATCGTTCCAAATGGGCGATCGGGTCTCCATGCCCGTCATATTTTTCAAATTTTGGTGTTTTGAAACCCACGGGCAGATGCACATGAGGAAACATGCACAGATCGGCGTAAGACACGCTCTTTTGGCCACTCAGGCCCTGTATGTTCTTCAAGCTTTGCTCAAGAATTTTTATTTTTCGCGTCATCTCCTCTTGTTCGGGATTTCTCAAGATTCTCTCTTATTCCATAGAAGACTCAAATTGTGGGTGTTGTGGATAAAAGTTCGGAGTGACTCGGATAGTATCCAGTTGGAATTGGGGAGCTTGAAAAGTGAAATTTGATGGCTCAAAGCTCTGTCGTGGAATTGTTGGCTGTGCCATACCACCAGCTGGCAGCGCGGTGAATACAACAGATGGTATTCCAGAAGATAACGTCTGGGGGCGGACCTCAGAAGACATTCCGGTCATAGTAGGGAACCCAAATGGTATGAACGTGTTAGGTGTTGAAATTGGAACATTAGTGGTTCCTCCCATTCTTGGGATCAACTCGGGGAAACCAGGGATGGAACTAGGTGGCTCCCTTCCATTAGACCAAGCATCCCACATCTGCAGCATGCGACATCTTAGTCTTCTGTTTTCGTCAGCAGTTGCTGATTCCGATTGCGGGATAACAATGAGGGGCCATCCTCGGGTTTGACAATAGTTAGATGAATTTCGGAGGTCATTGCAATGCTTCCCTTTGATCTTATGAAATAATGGTGTGGCTCCAGGATACCACCGCAAAACCAACCAATTTTAAAAATAAGAGCCTAAACTCAAAGACAGACAACAAACGAGTTAGTTTGAGATATTAACATATAGGGAATCACACGTTGGGGGGATGCGGTGAACCTAAGCAGTCAAACGTTTTCTAAGATGCTTTGCAACGACTGTGTGTTTCATCCCGGCTTTAATGTTTCGCTCTTTTCTTTCTCAATTATTTTTCTTTTAAGGTTATGATCTAATCCTATGTGGATTGCCTACGTATCATGGCGCCGCATGAATCAGACCATCACGTAGTTCAAGATATAGATATAAAATAACAAGGTGCAATTTTCATTACTAAAGATAACTCTTTGTTTTTCATTACAAGCAATTTGAAATACTGACAACCATAAAAGAAACAGTACAGACAATAGACAAACAACAAAACAACTTAACATTTTAGAAAGCAATAAAATACAAACTCGAAAACATTAAAAATAAAGGAGGGCTTCTGCTTGTCTTCTCGGGGCCTGTGGTGCATTGGCTGGTCTCTGTGCAATATCTCCCTGAAGTCAATCCAAATCATCCATCACCTGGTGGACGAAAGTCATGATAGAGGCAAAAAACATGGAGGTAGTCATGCTCTCACATTCGTGACATTTCTGCACAACGTAGTCAGCTATTTCTTTGATCTTGTTCCTGATGACCCCTTTCTCCTGAAGCAGGCGCCCTATTTGTTGTGCTCGGGCTTCCAACACTTGGGCATTTGTATTGTTCTAGTCCTGTAGCTGTTGCACCGTTCCTTCCAATTGGCAAATTCGTGCATAACAGTGCTCCCTTTCTGTTTTAAAATCATTAGTCTGTTGGACCATTTCATCTCCCATGGTAAATAATTTTTCCTTTAAGATTGCAATTTTTTTACCATATTTCTGCCTCAAATGATGGGCATGTTCTTCTGTTCGCTTGGCTAACTTGGTTTTGGCATCTAACAGGTCTTTTTCAGCTTTAGCCAAGTCAAACGCATACTCATGAACCTTCGCCCTCAGGTTGCTAATGATTTTCTCATCCCTTTCACTCCTCACCGGTGTTTCAAAAACTATTCTCAAACTCCGGAGTTGGGCACGGAGCGCTGAATTCTCTTGGGTCAACTGTCGTTTTTCGCCTTCAACTACCTATGCTTGCAACTCAGTCGAACTCAATGTTCCTTAATTTCTCCTTCAGAGCATGGATGGTGGCCTGATACCCCCTTTCCTTTTATCCCCAAGCTAACCTTTCTTGAATCTTATCATCGAAAGCTTGGACATGAGGCCTTTTGGAGGGCCTTTCTGACTCGGGTTCGGGTTCTTCGTTAATGCAATTTCTTTTCTCAAACCATGCTTCATAACCCGGATCCACTTCACCTCTAACAAGGTCAGGCACCTGAGTATCTTCTTTCAAATACCGACACCCATTCCAGCTTTGTTGAATTAAGGCCTCAGGTAATGGAGCTTCAGGGTGTAATTCAATGACCTGGGTGCTCAAATCTTCTTCATCGGGTACTATTTGATACCGGCCCAATTGTCTCAAAACCCTTTGGGGTGCATAGGGTTGAACACTTTTCAGACCCATTAACAACAAATGATTTCTTGTAGCTGACATATGTATGACCTCTCTGACAGGCAGCCATCCCAGAGTCTACTCTATCTGGTTTTCTCGCAAAGTTCTCAGATGATCAATCCAAGCTTCAACTTCTTTCGGGGAGTGGTAATATTTTATTCTCTCTTCATAGCTCTCAATGAAGTTGGTTTTGTCAGGACCATAACTCATAGCTCATAAACTTTGGAGAATAATGTTGCAACCTTCGAAGAATGTTTCTCCCGACTTGCACTGCGTTAAAGCCCGATAAATATCAGACAGTATGAGCAGAGCTAGAGTGTGATCCTTTTTCTCAGTCAAAACCTAGGCAATTCTGGCCACACGAACATCAATGGTCCCTTTTGCATTTGGAAAGACCATTATACCTAGGAATGCCACTATGAATGCTATTTGGCGATGGATTCTCCAGGTATCCTTGTCTTGTTTGTTGTTTAGCCCCTTTTCATGTGTTTCAAACCCGTCTGGAAAGCCATATCTAGAGTACAAGAAAAAGAACGAGCAACAACCGTCAACCACCCGACTCTTTCTAAGTTGTTTGCTGATGGATAGGAAATCAAAGAAACGACGTACTGACATGATCCTTGGGAAGATGAGTTGTTGGTTCCTTAAATTCCGTCCAAAACCCGTATACCCTGCTATTTCTTCCAGGGTAGGAGTGAGCTTGAAATCTGAGAAACAAAATACATTATGAACTGGATCCCAGAAAGTTACTATAGCCTTGATTAAGTCATTTCTTGGCTTCACCTTCATGATGTCAACGAGATCCCCCAATTGCCACCACATTCAGAGTTGTAGGGGAGCTTCCTCTATGATATTTAGTTGCGGATTCTGGACAGTACTCATTTTGCACCTGTGGACGGGTAAGGTCAGGATTGTTTTTAATTTTGAAAGAAAAGATCAACAAATCCTTTTTACAAAGACCAATTTTAGTTTTTCAAAAGACACCTCTCCCAAAAATGGCTATTTGTGCAACATTGACCAAAATGACCATTTTTGCAAAAGTCGCCCCTTTCTTACTTTTGAGTAAAGTTTTGGGGCCGAAGCAGGGTAATTTCTAGGAAAAGTGACAGACACATCCGTTCTTAACGAAAATAGCCTTTCGACGATGTAAAGTGTTCTAAGGCTATTTTGGCAAGAACGGTATAAGACTTAAACGAAGCTGGGTCGGTTTTGTTTTGACTAATAAACTTATTTATGTTTGTTTTTTGAAAAGTGGGGTCGGCACCGATAAGGTTTGCCTACGTATCTCACATCCGGTGAGAATCAGACCCACGTAGTTCGGTCAGTTTTGACATAACTAAAAAAAATATGATTTTGACTCATTTTGAAATTCTTTTTCTACTCTTTTTTTTTTGAAAAGTTTTGACGGGGTTTCGAGGTATTTTTAAATATCAGGGTTCTTTTTTTCAAAATTGGTAAATTTCTAATCTCCCCCACTCTTGGTTTTTCTGTTATTTTATTTCTTTCTTTAGTCGATCAACAAACAAGCCGAAACAAATAATGCGCACATAGCGAGTAGGATGCATCAGGATGGTCTTTTTGTTTTCGGGTACACCTGCCCTAGACGGACCCAACCCCTGTGTTGAGTCCCCTAAGTAAAAAATGCACATTATGCAAATAAGCGTTCCGACTAGGGATCCGACATGATGTTTTGTCATTCTAGGTTTAAACCTGGGGTTTTGTTCTAGACCTGGCTTACCCGAGCGGACAACTCGAGTCGGGGTAGGAGAAACATACCGGTAGCACGAAAGGCTATCCGGCCTAGTAGATAATCTATCCCTGTTCTTCTTACTTGGTATGGCCTCTAAGAAAGGCGGGCCACGCGAACGTGTGCACCAATTTTTAGAAGACTCAGAAGGGAGGCGTAAGAAAGCAGTTTAAATACAGTTCAAATAAATATCAAAGCGGTAAATAGATGACATTTAGCACATTAGGCATAGAAGGACAATAATATAAACAATTTAAAAAAACCAAGTAAAATCATATTAAAGCTCGAATTCTTGAACCCTGAACCAGAGATTCTGGGTTCGGAATCCCCAGAAGAGTCGCCAGAGCTGTCACACCTCCTTTTTACCCTAAAGGTGGGGTATAGGGAGTTTTTCCAATTTAAGTGATATAATCAAATTTGAGATTATTTATTTAATTTTGAAAGTTTCCATCCGGATTTTTTACGGTGTTCCGAGACACCATTTATTTTTAATATCCCAAATCGAGGAAATTTTGACTCTGTTTTAAAATTCCGCATACCAGAAATCCGGGTAAGGAATTCTGTTAACCAGGGAGAAAGTGTTAGGAACTCCCAAATTCCGTGGTTCTAGCACGGTCTCTTAATGATTTACTTGATCTAAATTATTTAATTACTGTTTTTAATACCTATGTGCATTTTTACATTTTTACTCCTTTCAATTCTTCAATTTTATTTTTTGAAAATTATATTAAGATGGGTTACGCGTACGTAAACCCGCTTGAAATTGATGCGTCAAAAATCGTGTCACGTGTACGTGTACATAATTCATGACGCTTGCTTTATTTAAGAGAGATAGTCAAAAAGTTGCACAAGCGCGTATTTTGGTTTTCAAAAATCGAGATCGCGTCACGCGAACATGTACGCAATCACGGTAATATTTTAAAATCCACTCCTAAAGGCATCTCTACGAATGTTCATTTTTGAAACTTATTTGTGTTATGTAAACGTATACACAATTTTTTAAGAAAAAGGCGTATTTTAGTTGTTTTTTATTCAAAGTTACGCGAACATATACTTTGATCATTAATTTGTTTTCTATGTCTAAAGGTATTCACTATCTAATTAAGGAATGAGTTTGAAAATTCATATATCTAAAGTGAATTCCTAAGTTAAGTTATGAGACTAATCTAGGGAAGCTTTTCTAGATAATGATATGAAATTACTAAAGATTTTTTAAGACTAAATTTACTAATCTAGATATAAGGATTTGGGCTATGGCCAAATGTAGCAATTATCACTTTAGGCCAATCCTAGTTTTTGGCTATTTGCGAAAGGAGATACATGATTTGTCTAAACGATTACATGAAGGATTCTAAGTGCAAAGGAGATAAACATGCTAACACATTTCGAATTATATGACAACAAGCAAACTTAAGTATCATAGCAAAGCATGCAAGGTTTCACTACTACTCGTTCCATTTGATAAATAAGGGTATTTCATACATATAAATGGATTGGTTCATGAATCTAGAAAGCTTTTTCCTAAACTGTCAAAATGGCTGTTTTTAGGCTAGAATGACAAAATTTCTTGAGTCAAAAATCACTTGATCATTTTTTAGGAAAGACTTTGAATCAGAAAATACTAAGGTATGTAAAACTGGACCGTGGATATTTTTTACTTGTAATGGAACAGTCTTAAAATGTTGTTGTGGTATGCTAATTTTTAGAAAATTTTGATATTTGACTTAAAATTCGTTCGTGGCTCAGTAATGCGAAATGGTTTGTTTTCAGTAAATTTGGTAAAATACTCACTATGCTGATAAAAGAGACTGGTCATAAATTATTTAATGTGATTGTTGGGTCCAGGCCCAATGGCCTGGAATCCAGACTTTATCAGGCCCAACTGGGCCATTTCGAGAATTTGGCCCAGTTTGAGTGACTTTCACAGGCCTGACCCAAATTGATACAACTCCTTTTCTAGTTTTTGAAGAGTTTGAAAATTCCAGTTTTTAAGGAATAAAAAATAACGGAGCTGAATAATGAATTTAATAACGTCCAGTCTAATTTATTACAACAACGAAAAGGAGAAAAACATACAAGGTCTATGGAATGAATACACTGTTACATTGCCTTCAACTAGGAGATACAAATTCCCTAAAGAAAGACTACAAGACTAAGAGAAAGCTGACTAACTAAGAGACTGATTGTTGCTCCTGTGCAAGCCAACATTGCTCATGATTCAAAAGCCTGCACTACATATGTTTTTTCCGAAAAAAGGGGAATAACATATTTGTGCATTTTTCTGGAATGAATCTGACCATTTAGAGGGTCAGATTCATTTCCTTAATGCTAATCAACTAGAAACTTAAACATTTATTCTTTTCATACAACTCTAGATGGGCTTCAAGGTTTCACACACATCAGAAAATACCCAATAGATTTCAGCAAGTATTCACATACATTCTTATACAAGATTTGCATGAAAGTCAAACAAAGAAATCAAAAGTACTGAATGAATATCACCAGCAACACAATCAGCCCAAGAGTTCATGACTTCAGTTTAACAAAAGGATCAAAACACAGGAAACAACTACACACATGCTCTTAAGCTTCAAAATAACAAATTTTATTAAGGTACCATCGTTACATTTAGAGTTTTTGGGCAGCATCTTTTAAGTCAAACAACTACACACATGCTCTAAAATTGCTTGTTTTTGGTAGAGTTTTTGGAGAAATCATGGGTGGGAGGTGATTGAGGGGGAGGAGTAGAGCGCCAATGAAATTTGGGGTTGTTTGGTGGAGCTCCGCTGCCGACAGGTGATTTCCGGGCGGCGGAAGGCGGTGGCAGACGGCGAGGATGAGAGAGACGATGGGGCTGTTAGAGGTGTATGGAGATGATTTTGAGGAGTAGAGGGAAGGGTGTTAGGACATATTTAAATTTCTTGAAGGGGTAGTTTAGGACCGTTGGATCAAAATGATCCAACGGTTGGGATGAAGGGGGGCTAAAACGGGTTCATTTTAGTTAGTGAGGGGTTTGGACGGGTGTGGGGTTTGGGCTGGAGTGTATTGGGTATTAGGAGGGGAATTTTGGTCTTGGATGTACTGGCCCAACCGATTTTTAACCCTCTTTTTAGCAAACTTAGGTTAATTAAACCAATTAAATTAATTCTAATTAAAAT
>ML415682.1:21367-43240 GCA_005239525.1 Nicotiana knightiana | reverse complement strand
CATGTTGATCACTTCCAGACACTGGCATAACCCAATGATCTCTTTTCCAGGCAACGGCATAACCTGTTGACCTCCTGAACACCGGCATAACTCGGTGACCCTTCTGACAACAGCACAACCTGTTGATGACTTCCAGACACTGGCATAACCCAGTGATCTCTTTTTCAGGGAACAACATAACCTGTTGACCTCCCGGACACCGGCATAACTCGGTGATCCTTCTGACAAGAGCATAACCTGTTGATCACTTCCAGACGCTGGCATAACACAGTGATCTCTTTTTCAGGCAACAAAATAACCTGTTGACCTCCTGGACACCGGCATAACCCGGTGATCCTTCTGACAACAGCATAACCTGTTGATCATTTCCAGACACTAGCATAACCCAGTGATCTCTTTTTCAGGTAGCAGCACAACCTGTTGACCACCCCGGACAACGGCATAACCCAGTGATCCTTCTGACAACAGCATAACCTGTTGATCACTTCCAGACACTAGCATAACCCAGTGATCTCTTTTTCAGGCAACGACATAACCTGTTGACCTCCCTGGACACCGGCATAACCCGGTGATCCTCCTGACAACAACATAATCTGTTGATCACTTCCAGACACTAGCATAACCCAGTGATCTGTTTTTCAGGCAACGGCATAACCTGTTGACCTCCCCGGACACCGGCATAACCTGGTGATCCTCCTGACAACAGCATAACATGTTGATTACTTCCAGACACTGGCATAACCCAGTGATCTCTTTTTCAGGCAATGGCATAACCTGTTGACCTCCCGGACACCGGCATAACCCGGTAATCCTTCTAAAACCGGTATAACCTGTTGATCACTTTAGACACTGGCATAACCCAGTGATCTCTTTTTCAGGCAACAACATAGCCTGTTGACCTCCCGGAAACCGGCATAACCCGGTGATCCTTCTGACAAGAGCATAACCTTTTGATCACTTCCTGACGCTGGCATAACCCAGTGATCTCTTTTTCAGGCAACAACATAACCTGTTGACCTCCCGGACACCGGCATAACCCGGTGATCCTTCTGACAACAGCATAACCTGTTGATCACTTCAGACACTGGCATAACCCAGTGATCTCTTTTTCAGGCAACGGCATAACCTGTTGACCTCCCCGGACACCGGCATTACACGGTGATCCTCCTGACAGCAGCATAACCTGTTGATTACTTCCAGATACTGGCATAACCCAGTGATCCTCCTGACAACAGCATAACTTGTTGATCACTTCCAGACACTGACATAACACAGTGATCTCTTTTTTAGGCAATGGCATAACCTGTTGACCTCCTGGACACCGGCATAACCCGATGATCCTTCTGACAACGGCATAATCTGTTGATCACTTCAGACACTGGCATAACCCTGTAATCCCTTTTCAAGGAACAACACGACATGTTGACCTCCCCGGACACCGGCATAACCCGGTGATCCTCCTGACAACATCATAACCTGTTGATCACTTCCAGACTCTAGCATAACCCAGTGATCTCTTTTTCAGGCAACAACATAACCTGTTGACCTCCCAGACACCGGCATAACCCGGTGATCCTTCTGAGAACAGCATAACCTGTTGATCACCTCCAGACACTGGCATAACCCAATGATCTCTTTTTCAGGCAACAGCATAACCTGTTGACCTCCCGGACACCGGCATTACCCGGTGATCCTTCTGACAACAGCATAAACTGTTGATCACTTCTAGACGCTGATCTCGTTTTTAGGAAACGACATAACCTTTTGACCTCCCCGGACACCGGCATTACCCGGTGATCCTCCTGACAACAGCATAACCTGTTGGTCACTTCCAGACACTGGCATAACCCAGTGATCCTCCTGACAACAACATAACTTGTTGATCACTTCGAGACACTGGCATAACCCAGTGATCTCTTTTTTAGGCAATGGCATAACCTGTTGACCTCCCGGACACCGGCATAACCCGATGATCCATCTGACAACGGCATAACCTGTTGATCACTTCAGACACTGGCATAACCCAGTAATCCCATTTCAAGCAATAGCATAACATGTTGACCTCCCCGGACACCGGCATAACCCGGTGATCCTCCTGACAACATCATAACCTGTTGATCACTTCCAGACACCAGCATAACCTAGTGATCTCTTTTTCAGGCAACGACATAACCTGTTGATCATTTCCAAACACTGGCATAACCCAGTGATCCTCCTGAAAACAGCATAACATGTTGATCACTTCCAGACACTGGCATAACCCAGTGATCTCTTTTTTAGGCAATGGCATAACCTGTTGACCTCCCGGACACCGGCATAACCCGATGATCCTTCTGACAACGGCATAACCTGTTGATCACTTCAGACACTGGCATAACCTAGTAATCCCATTTCAAGCAATAGCATAACATGTTGACCTCCCCGGATACCGGCATAACCCGGTGATCCTCCTGACAACATCATAACCTGTTGATCACTTCCAGACACTAGCATAACCCAGTGATATCTTTTTCATGCAACGACATAACCTGTTGACCACCCCGGACACCGGCATAACCTGGTGATCCTGCTGACAACAGCATAACCTGTTGATCACTTCCAGACACCAGCATAACCTAGTGATCTCTTTTTCAGGCAACGACATAACCTGTTGATCATTTCCAGACACTGGCATAACCTAGTGATCTCTTTTTCAGGCAACGACATAACCTGTTGATCATTTCCAGACACTGGCATAACCTAGTGATCTCTTTTTCAGGTAGCAGCACAACCTGTTGACCACCCCGGACAACGGCATAACCCGGTGATCCTTCTGACAACAGCATAACCTGTTGATCACTTCCAGACACCAGCATAACCTAGTGATCTCTTTTTCAGGCAACGACATAACCTGTTGACCTCCCCGGACACCGGCATAACCCGGTGATCCTCCTGACAAAACTATAATTTGTTGATCACTTCCAGACACTAGCATAACCCAGTGATCTGTTTTTCAGGCAACGGCATAACCTGTTGATCACTTCCAGACACTAGCATAACCCAGTGATCTCTTTTTCAGGCAATGGCATAACTTGTTGACCTCCCGGACACCGGCATAACCCGGTGATCCTTCTAACAACGGTATAACCTGTTGATCACTTTAGACACTGGCATAACCTAGTAATCCCTTTTCAAGCAACAACATAACCTGTTGAACTCTCGGACACCGGCATAACCCGGTGATCCTTCTGACAAATGCATAACATGTTGATCACTTCCAGACACTAGCATAACCTAGTGATCTCTTTTTCAGGCATCAACATAACCTGTTGACCTTTCGAACACCGGCATAACCCGGTGATCCTTCTAACAACAGCATAACCTGTTGATCACTTCCAGACACTGGCATATCCCAGTGATCTCTTTTTCAGGCAGCAGCACAACCTGTTGACCACCCCGGACAACGGCATAACTCGGTGATCCTTCTGACAACTGCATAACCTGTTGATCACTTCCAGACACTAGCATAACCTAGTGATCTCTTTTTTAGGCAACATCATAACCTGTTGACCTCCGGGACACCGGCATAACCCGGTGATCCTTCTGACAACAGCATAACCTGTTGATCACTTCCAGACGCTGGCATAACTTAGTGATCTCTTTTTCAGGCAACGGCATAACCTGTTGACCTCCCGAACACCCACATAACTCGGTGATCCTTCTGATAACAGCATAACCTGATGATCACTTCCAGACGCTGGCATAACCCAGTGATCTCTTTTTTCAAGCAACAGCATAACATGTTGACCTCCCCGAACACCGGCATAACCCGGTGATCCTCCTGACAACAGCATAACCTGTTGATCACTTCCAGACATTGGCATAACCCAGTGATCTCTTTTTCAGGCAATGACATAACCTGTTGACCTCTCAGACACCGGCATAACCCGGTGATCCTTCTGACAACGGCATAACCTGTTGATCACTTCAGACACTGGCATAACCCAGTAATCCCTTTTCAAGCAACAGCATAACCTGTTGACCATTCCAGACACTAGCATAACCTAGTGATTTCTTTTTCAGGCAACAACATAACATGTTGACCTCCCCGAACACCGGCATAACCCGGTGATCCTTCTGACAACGGCATAACCTGTTGATCACTTCAGACACTGGCATAACCCAGTAATCCCTTTTCAAGCAACAGCATAACCTGTTGACCATTCCAGACACTAGCATAACCTAGTGATTTCTTTTTCAGGCAACAACATAACATGTTGACCTCCCCGAACACCGGCATAACCCGGTGATCCTCCTGACAACAGCATAACATGTTGATCACTTCCAGACACTAGCATAACCCGGTGATCTCTTTTTCGGGCAACAACATAACCTGTTCACCTCCCGGACACCGGCATAACTTGATGATTCTTCTGACAACAGAATAACCTGTTGATCACTTTCAGACACTGGCATAACCCAGTGATCTCTTTTTCAGGCAACAGCATAACCTGTTGACCTCCCCTAATACCGGATAACCCGGTGATCCTCCTGACAACAACATAACCTGTTGATCACTTCCAGAAACTAGCATAACCCAGTGATCTCTTTTTCTGGCAACATCATAACCTGTTGACCTCCCGGACATCGGCATAACCCGGTGATCATTCTGACAACAGCATAACCTGTTGATCACTTCCAGACACTGGCATAACCCAATGATCTCTTTTTCAGGCAACAGCATAACCTGTTGACCTCCCGGACACCGGCATTACCCGGTGATCCTTCTGAAAACATCATAAACTGTTGATCACTTCCAGACGCTAGCATAACCCAGTGATCCTTCTGACAAAAACATAACCTATTGATCACTTCCAGACGCTGGAATAACTTAGTGATCTCTTTTTCAGGCCTCCCCGAACACCGGCATAACCCGGTGATCCTCCTGACAACAGCATAACCTGTTGATCACTTCCAGACACTAGCATAACCCAGTGATCTCTTTTTCAGGCAATTGCATAACCTGTTGACCTCCCGGACACCGGCATAACCCGGTGATCCTTCTAACAACGGTATAACCTGTTGATCACTTTATACAGTGGCATAACCCAGAAATCCCTTTTCAAGCAACAACATAACCTGTTGACCTCCCGGACACCGGCATAACCTGGTGATCCTCCTGACAATAGCATAACCTGTTGATCACTTCCAGACACTGGCATAACCCAGTGATCCTCCTGACAATAGCATAACCTGTTGATCACTTCCAGACACTGGCATAACCCAGTGATCCTCCTGACAACAGCATAACATGTTGATCACTTGCAGACTTTGGCATAACCCAGTGATCTCTTTTTCAGGCAATGGTATAACCTGTTGACCTCTCAGACACCGGCATAACCCGGTGATCCTTCTGACAACGACATAACCTTTTGATCAGTTCAGACGCTGCCATAACCCAGTAATCCCTTTTCAAGCAACCGCATAACCTGTTGACCATTCCAGACACTAGCATAACCCAGTGATCTCTTTTTCAGGCAACAACATAACCTGTTGACCTCCCTGAACACCGGAATTACCCGGTGATCCTCCTGACAACATCATAACATGTTGATCACTTCCAGACACTAGCATATCCCGGTGATCTCTTTTTCAAGCAACAACATAACCTGTTGACCTCCCGGACACCAGCATAACCCGATGATTCTTCTGACAACAGCATAACCTGTTGATCACTTTCAAACACTGGCATAACCCGGTGATCTCTTTTTCAGGCAACAACATAACCTGTTGACCTCCCCGAACATCGGCATAACCCGGTGATCTCTTTTTCAGGCAACAACATAACCTGTTGACCTCCCCGAACATCGGCATAACCCGGTGATCCTCCTGACAACAGCATAACCTATTGATCACTTCCAGAAACTAGCATAACCCACTGATCTCTTTTTGTGGAAACATCATAACCTGTTGACCTCCCAGACACCGGCATAACCCGGTGATCATTCTGACAACAGCATAACCTGTTGATCACTTCCAGACACTGGCATAACCCAGTGATCTCTTTTTCAGGCAACAGCATAACCTGTTGACCTCCCGGACACCGGCATAACCCGGTGATCCTTCTGAAAACAACATAACCTGTTGATCACTTTCGGACACTGGCATAACCCAATGATCTCTTTTTCAGGCAACAGCATAACCTGTTGACCTCCCGGACACCGGCATAACCCGGTGATCCTTCTGACAACAGCATAACCTGTTGATCACTTCCAGACGCTGGCATAACCCAGTGATCTCTTTTTCAGGCAACAGCATAACCTGTTGACCTCCCCGGACACTGGAATAACACAGTGATCCTCCTGACAACCACATAACCTGTTGATCACTTCCAGACACTGGCATAACCCTGTGATCTCTTTTTCAGGCAACAACATAACTTGTTGACCTCCCGGACACCGGCATAACCCGGTGATCCTTCTGACAACAGCATAACCTGTTGATCACTTCCAGACACTGGCATAAACCAGTGATCTCTTTTTCAGGCAATGGCATAACCTGTTGACCTCCCGGACTCCGGCATAACCTGGTGATCCTTCTGACAACGGCATAACCTATTGATCACTTCAGACACTAGCGTAACCCAGTAATCCCTTTTCAAGCAACAACATAACCTGTTGATCCTTCCCCAGACACCGGCATAACCTGGTGATCTTTTCTTGACAGCAACATAACCTACCGATCTTTTCCAACATAGGGTCTCCGGTCCCTAGTTGATTTTAATTTTTAGGTATAGGTTATCCACGCCCTAGTATACAAATAACTCCGGGTGCACTGCCCCGGCCTTTCACCGTTTTCAATAATAAAGTAGTATAGATCTTCTTGCAATAACTCACAAGATTCCCCTAGTGAAAACTGGGGCAGNACCCCAAACTTTCACCCTATGATCCTCTCCTCACCCTTAACCCCATCCCACCATCAGTTTCCCTAAAAACCCACCCGAATCCCTTCGATTTCAGATCTAAGAAAGGCAGAATACCTAGTTTCCTATTACCAAGTCGATTCAGAACAATCAATGGTTCAAAGCTACATGAGTCAACAGCTCTTGATGAGAGCTGTTGAGTCATGTGGGTTTGGATCATTTCCAAACCCTGTCAAAATCTGTCAGCACCCCGCGGGTATCCCTTCCCCCCTGTCTTTTCTTTTCTGACGTTTCTTCACTTTTAGAAAAAATGAAATCGCATGCCTCACTGTTTGATACATGTGTTTGTGTTGTATTTTTCTCATATAACATGCGTTTGTTTTTTATTTAGTTTAGATCTCTAAAATGCATACGTCAAAGGTATAATAACCATTTCAGATTTATGCTATTTAGTTTGAAATCATTGTTTCANATGCATGCGTACCTGATCCGTACCTCATGGTTTAAATTGTTCACTGGTTAGAGATTATTATTTCCTCCCAGACTGTTTTCCCCCTTTATTTCCCTATTTTTTCTCAACTATTAAGTTTCTCGCTTTAAGGATTGATTACTAATCTGGTTTTCATGAACCTTTCTTTTTAAGTAACATGACGTTTTTTTTAATTGAATTGTTAGTTTTGTTTGTTTGAATAGGCAAGCCTATACTAATTATACTTTCTGTTTTATTTTTTTTACTTACTTTCTTTTGGTTTCAACTTTAGTTTCAATCGATTTTAATCAATCAAGTAGTAGTTTAATTAGGTAATGGAGAGACACTTATGTGCGTATAAATAAGTGTACATTTGAACTAAGTAATAATACAATTGACTAAGTCTAAGAAGTTCAACAAAATTAATCTAAAGTAATTAATTAACCTGAAAATAATCAACCAATTAGGCTAAAAAACTCAGTTCTAAACAGTGTTTGGTCAAGGTTTAACCTAGACTTATCAAAACTAACTTAGTTAACAATAATTCCCCCATGATCACTTGTATAATATATTAACCTAGTCTAATAGTCTCTTAAACAACTAATTAAGTCCTAAGATCTGCCTAAGGTAATCAGTTTAGGACTAATTAACTAAAATAAATCATTTAACCAAGGTTTAATAATTATCTAACACCTAATCAACTTCTTAAATCAGTTTTAAATCAGTAGGGATTAAGCACCTTAATTAGTTAGGTCTAACAACTTAATTATTTCTTTTAATTGGTCTAAGACAACTAGTTAGGTTCAATTGTGCATTTGAGTTAACTAAGTTTAAGAATAATTGATTCACTTAATCTCACATTTAAATGATTCCAACTTCTTCAATCTAGAAATTAACTTAGGTAGCTTCTTAAGTATTTAACTAAAAATAAAATATGTTTAAGACAATTAGTTTGAGGTTAATGGACTAAAACATATTCATTTAACCTAAGTTAAGGGAACTTAGTTGACTAACCTCCATTGAGTCTAATTAAACTGATGATTAAATAACTTAAACATAGATAGTTAGTATGAAAGCTAACTCTAGACATTTAATCAACTAACCTTTAACTAACTAACCTAATTCTAGTTAAGGATAATCATTAGTTAAACTAAAGTGAGCTAACTAGGATTAATTAACTAGGGATAATAATAACCCAAGCAAGTTTAACCCTGGTTACCTAGTGGTAATTTCAGGAACTTCAAGGGGTATATTAGGAATCCTAGGTGAGGGAATCTTGGGTGTAACAACCCAAGAACCTTCTAGACTTTTGAAATCAGATTTCTTAAGGGTATTAGGGTCATTATGGTGGCTGGAAATTTCTTGAATAGGGGCAGCTGTCCCAAGGGATAAGGGTGAAAGCTGCATTGGCACTATTTCCAGCTTATTGGATAAGGAATATGCTGAGCATATCCTATCCCAACTGCCCCTATATATGCACACACTTTTTACCACTAAAGGGGATTTGATTTTTTTTGGGAGATTGATTTTGAGAGGGGATTGGGAGAGATGTTTTTTGGGAGACCTTTCTCAGGATTCTTTTTTAGACTCTTCTCCGAATCCTTTGGATTGAAAAATACAACTTTGACTACTAAAAATTTAGAAAAACAGAAGCAAAAAGAATTGAAAGTAGGAGTGGAAACCAATCTGAGCTTAGGTTGTCTTGTAGCTGTGATCTTCTATCCTAGAAGACTTGGTTTTGGTTGTTGTTCTTATTCAATCATTTGGGTATTCAAAAATTATCTTTCCCTGGGTTTTCTCTACTGTGGGTTTGCTATTTGTTGCTGCTGGGCTTTCTCTGCTTTTCTGCTGACCCCCATTGCTTGACCTTTATTTGGTCAAGTTTTTCTGTTGTTATCTTATTCTAAAGGTATGTAAAACTGACTTCTCTTTTTATGAAGTATGAAAATATGAAATCTGTTTGTCTTTCCTCTATGAATCTGTATTTTTATTTGTTTAGACCTATTTCTGTATAAACTTATATGCATGTATATAGAGTAACACATTATGTTTGTTTAGTTTCTAATCTCTGAATTTTACATAAGTCTGTTTCATCTTAAAACTGCCTGTTATATAACTGTGCAATTAATGATTGTGTTGGAAAATAGCATCAAAGGGTAATGAACTTAACCTCTAATGGTTAAGTTCATCCTACAAAGATGCTGAAATACTGGTTTATTCCAGGTTTTAGATATCTAGATACTGTTATGAAACAACACTAGGGTAGATGAATTTGACCCTCTATAATGGTCAAATTCACCCCATATCAGGTGCTTAAACAATGGTTTAGTTGCTGAAAGTCACCCTCTTAAGGGTATAAAATAAGTGATCGGAAAAGGGCCTTGGAATAAGGAATCTGGACTCTTTAAATGTCCAGATTCATTCTCTAAAAATGCCTAAATAATCAAAGTCCCTGTATAGTTTAGAATTATGTTAGCATCAGCACTAGGGTAGATGAATTTGATTTGTTGATAGTCAAATTCACCCCATGTTAAGTGCTTAAACAGTAGGCTATCACCCTTAAAGGTACGAAGTGAACAATCGACAAAGGCTGTAGAACATTGAATCTGAACCCTTCAAGTGGTCAGATTCATACTCTAAAAATGCCTAAAATTAAAGCTATGGCACAATTATGAGTTGAATAAGACCTCTATAGAGATGAATCTGACCCCTCTTTTATGGTCAGATTCAACTTATAAGAGGCCAGAACCTGTTTCTGGTAAAAATAGTGTTAAAAAAAACATCATAAAGGATGAGCCCAACCTCCTTCATGATATGATTCGTCCTATAAATGTTTGAAGATCTATTGATTACTACTACCAAAATAATAGATTTTGGACTTATTATCCGCATAAAAGAATACACGAGTAGTTCTGTTTTTTAGCTTAGTATAAGCATCATCCGACTTAAACTCAACTTCCTATCATAGTCTTGTTTATTCCAATGGGTTCATAACACACTCATCTAATTGAGGTGTTCTACAGATTACAAATGAAAGCTCGAACGCATGGCTTTGAAAGCATTCAAGACAGATAATTTAGTTAGACTGATCATTTTAAATTTTCTTGCCTTTCAAAAATGCATGTTGACAGTAGCAGTCGAAGTTGTAATTAATGATATTCATTTTCAGAATCATTGTAATTAAAGACTGGACTGTATATATTTAAATTCTTCTTACTGTTCGTGTTTGTTCTTTTTCCTGAAAAGTAGGTTGTTTTTATTAGTAAATTTATAATCCAATACCTGTTTCGAAAAGTAGCATCTTATAAATTTTCTGAAATCAATGTATGCATATTTTTACGAATGAATTTCGATTATAGTAATCTATGTCTTAAACGACCAAGTTTGAACTGATAAAGTTGTTCACGCTATATCCTTCCTTAAAAAGAAACCATAAAGCAGTTCTAGATTATAAATTCGAAAGCATTTAGAATTTGTATGATCTTGGTTTTAAGACTAATCTGTCTAAAACTTTAAATTTCATTCTTTTTAATAACTTGTGCCCTTAAATTCCTCGCGATTTACTTGTGCCTAATCTAGTGAATCCTTGATACATATGAGTATTATTTTCCAAACAATGTCCCTTTGATAACTGGAAAACAACATTAAATGAGCAAATTTTCTCCTAATTATCATTCAGAGTACAATGTTTCTGTTTATACCTGTATCGTAGTGTTTAGTTCAAATTACACAAATCCCTTTTTATTCAATAGCCGAAGTAGGATTGGCCAAAAGGATTTGAAATAATTTAGGGCTAAATGTGGCCATGGCCCAGAATATGCTATCCTTTAGGCTAATTAATATCATTTTAGGCAATCCTCTAGGTAGAATGATACTTTAATTTTGGGAAAATTTGGTAAATAATCAAATATTATTCCAAAATTACCATAATCCATGCTCGGGAGTGGAAACTCATGCCCCGACCCTATACTCCAAATAATACATAAAATTGCACATAGCAATCATGGGTGCATTTCATGTAACGTGTTTGCAATGTGTCCAAAGACAAACAAGTGTATGCCATCATAATTTTTCGAAGATAAATCCATAAACGTCCTAATTAATTTTAAAAACTAAAATATTATTTCAAATAGAAAAACCTAAAGAATACTCATACATCGCCTCAAATAGGCATTATAAAACCGTCACGACCATAGTCTTGACTACTTAATGTACACTCGAGTGCGACAACTCATGTCCCCGTCTTCAACTTCAAATTATAATAAAAATCACATGTTGTAATTACGGGTGCATTTCATGTGGCGTAGTTACAATGTGTCCAAAAGACAAACAAGTGCAGTCCGTCGTGACTTGTTCCAAGATAAATCCATAAAAAACGGCTAAAAAGTAAGAAGGCTAAAATGCACAATAGGTTTAAAATACGTAAATAATCAGATAACTTAGGCCAAATGTTAATAGTTAAGCAATCGTGCTAGAACCACGGAACTCGGGAATGCCTAACACCTTCTCCCGGGTTAACAGAATTCCTTACTCGGATTTGTGGTACGCAGACAACTTAAAACAGAGTATAAATTTCCTCGGTTTGGGATTTCAATAAAATGGTGTCCCGGAACATTGTCAAAAATCCAGGTGGTGACTCTGAAAACTAAAATAAATCCCAAATCTGAATAATGTCACTTAAAGTGGAAAAACTCCCTTTCTACCCTTCATCAATCCGGAGGGTAGTGGAAAAAGGTGGTGTGACATTTATTATTGTTGTTATTCCTGAATATTAGGCTTACCTAGTCCTTAAGACTAGGTGCCATCACGATACCCAATGGAGGGAAATTTGGGTCGTGACAAGTTGGTATCAGAGTTCTAGGTTCATAGGTGCTACGAGTCATAAGCGAGTTTAGTAGAGTTTTGCAGATCAGTACGAAGACGTCTGTACTTATCTTCGAGAGGCTACGGGACTATTAGGATAACTTCACTTCCTTCTTTCCTATCGTGCGAGTTCATTGATCTTGAAGTTTTAAATTTATCATTCCATTCTCTTACAGATGGTGAGGACGCGAGCTGCAGATTCTGAGGATGTTACCCCCGGAGCAGATGCCGCCAGGAGCAGAGGTAGAGGCAGAGGTCGACGAGGGGCATGTGCCGCAGCTAGGGCACCTTCCAGAGCAGCTGTTGAGGAGCCGCCAACAATTCCAGTTGGGGGACCGGAGGCGCCTGTTGTTACACCCGGACTTCAGGAGACCTTGGCACAGTTTTGGGATGTGATTGGTACATTAACTCAGGCGGGATGGATTCTGGGTGCACCAGCTACTTCATAGGGTAATAGAGGAGCTCAAACTCCTGTCGCCCATACTTTGGAGCAGCGAGATCAGGTTGGTCAGGTTCCAGGTGTCATGGCAGCACATCTTGGGATCCCATTTCCGCCCGTGGTTAGGATAACAACATCTGAGGAGGAACAACTTAGACTCGAGAGGTACAAGAAGTACCACCCTCCTACCTTCAGTGGATTGGCGATAGATGATGCCCAGGGTTTCCTGGAGGAGTGTCATCGTATTTTTCGTACTATAAGTATTGTGGAGATGAGAGGGGTTTCTCTCTTTACGTTCCATCTTAGGGGAACGACTTATCAGTGGTGGCGGGCATATGAGTTAGGTAGCCCGGCCGAGTCAGCTTCACTTACATGGGGTAAGTTTTCAGAGATGTTCTTGAGTGAGTTTCTACCTCATTCCCTCCGAGATGCATGGCGTGCGGAGTTTGAGTGGCTGTGCCAGGGCACTATGTCAGTATCAGAGTATGCCGTCAGGTTCAGTGATTTGGCCACGCATGCACCTACTTTGGTTGCTACAGTTAGAGAGCATGTTCGCAGATTCATTGAGGGCCTCAGGCATGATATTCGATTTAGCATGGCTCGGGAGTTAGAGTCAGATATTTCATTTCAGCAGGTGGTAGGGATTGCTTGCAGAGTTGAGGGTATGCTGGATCGTGAGAGAGACGACAAGCGAGACTATGATAGGGATGCCAGGCGAGGTCAGGAGAGAAAAGGCAGAGAGGTGAGGAGGTCTCGTGGGCCGGAGAGATTTACTGGTCCTTATTATGGAGGCAGGGTACGACACGGTAGAGGTTTTATGGGTCAGCCAGTTCAGTTTGCATTACCGGCTTCGCATGGGGTTTCAGGTACTCATGGGTCTCAGAGTACTCGGGCCGCGTAGTTTCCACAACCACGTCAGCAGAGAGGTTGTTTTGAGTGTGGCGATATTTTCCACAGGATGAGATATTGTCCCAGGCTCCGAGAAGATGTGTTACAACAGGGCATTTAGGCTAGTAGAGGGTGCCCAAGAGGGGGAGGCCAAGCCCGTTGATGTGTTTTGTATAGTGGGCTGGAGGCCGTTGTGCCAGATGTTATAGTACATGTATGCTTTGTTTTGTTACAGAGGGGCACCATTTGTATTTTATTATAGCTCAGCTGGTCGGGACGAGTTCCCTCATCGTTTTTTTGTTGATGAGTGAGTTTCATGTTTTGCACTCTATTTTTGTGTTTGCTCATGTTGGGAGATTCTGTGAGTAGTAGCCCATGTCTATTGTTTGTCTCTATTCAGTTTTGGGAGATATGAGACCAATAGTAAATTCCTATTGTCCAGTACGGTAGGTTTTACGTGATCTTGAGTATTTTGTAATGGTGATTTGAAACTCCATCGAGATGTGAGATCAACTAGCGTTATGATTTTTTATCAGCTGAGATGAATTAATGGAGGAATTTTAATTGGTATGATATAGTTTCGGTATGTGATTCAGAGTTGAGGGCAGATCCCCGTGATATTTTGTGATTCGATATGTTTGGACCGAGTTAAGTACCGCAGTGGAAATTATATTAGGATGGTATCCTTGTGATCTGTTCATGTGCTTTAGTTCCTTCCTTGTTATGTTTTTTTGTAAGTTAGCATTGATAGAGAGTTGTGCATGTCGGGTTTGTTTGATAGTTTCCTTATGTGCTTCTCCTTTCATATTTATTCATTTTTGTTTTGTGCTCGTTGAGTTTTATCTTGCGGGTTGTGTGCCCGGTGGTGTTATTTGTGGCTTGATGATTTGGGTGTCAAGGTTATGAAGTCTTCGTGTTTCTTGCTTTATTATCAGTGTGATGGAGGTTGGGAATATAGTTCTACCAGATATGAGGCTAATTGCCAATGCTGAGTTGATTTCGGGCAGCCATTGCGACCCAAGTGTTATTATAAGCCTATGTGTGATGTGCCATATTGTGTGGTCGTGCCTTATGGGTATAGTCATGAGTTAATGCAGCTGGCTGGGGCTAATGTCGGATGTGGATTTAGAATCGGGCATTTTGGAAATGAGTAGAAGGTGAGAAATTGAGGTATGAGGCTTATTGGTAGTAATAGAAAAGCTAAATTGCGATTGTGGTGGTGTCGTCAGTCTTATGTAGATTGGGGTGACGTGGGCTCACCCGCGTGTGTGTGTTGGAAAATGAGCAATCAGTGATTTGATGAGTTCAAGGTTAATCTTAGCACGTTTGAGGACGAACATTTGTTTAAGAGGGGGAGATTGTGATGACCCAAAAGGTCATCCCATATATTCTATCTAATTCTGTGTTTCGAGGTCGTGAAAACCTCTTTCTATCTCAGCTCGATTTGCGTGCGCAGCTCGGACGTGTAGCTGGGAAGCCTTTATGTGAAAAATTGATAAAAATGAAAAATTTGTATTGGAAATTTGAATAAAGTTAACTTCAGTCAATGTCTTTGGTAAACGGACCCGGACCCGTGATTTGACGGTCCCAGAGGGTCCGTAGAAAAATATGGGGCTTGGGCGCATGCCCGGAATCGATTCCGAGGTCCCAGGTCCGAGAAATGAATTTTTAAAGAAAAATGTTTTCTGAAAAATATAAAGGCTTTTGAAAATGAAATTTGAGGCGAAACTTGTGATATCGGGCCCGTATTATGATTTCGAAGCCCGATACAGGTTCGATATGATTTATATGTGTTATCTGTGAAATTTGGTAAGAAACGGACTTAACTTGACGTGATTCGGACCTTAAATGCAAAACTTAATGTTTATAGAAGTTTTGAAGAATTTTCTTGGACTTTTAGTTTAATTCCTCATGTTAGTGTTGTTTTATGTGGTTTGAGACCTCGAGCGAGTCCGTGCTAGGTCGTATGACTTGTGTGTGTTGTTGGACGGGGTCCTGGGGGCCTCGGGCACGTTTAGGATGCTCATGGGGTGTTTTAAGAACTTGGGAGACAGCTGAACCATTGCTGGTTCTGGTGTCTCACACCTGCGATGGACCTTCCGCATGTGCGGTTAGTTTTTGCAGGTGCGGAGCCGCGGGTGCGGCCATTTGACTGCAAGTGCGACCCCAGACTTTTTAGTGGGTTTCCGCACCTGCGATGGTAGTTCCGCAGGTGCGGTCCCAAGGGTGCAGGTGCGGAATATCTGGGCAGAAAAGGGGCAGAACCGAGGGTTTATGTTATTTTCACCATTTTCGAATTGGGGAGCTCGGGAGAGGCGATTTTTGGATGCTTTTGCACCTGGCTAATTTGGGTAAGTGATTTCTATCCATTATAGGCCAATTTCCATGTTTCCAATCTTAAATCCAACCTTTAATTTCGAAAATGTTGGGTAGAAAATAGGATAAACTTCATAGATCGAATTATTGAGTTTTGATTGGGTTTTTGACCTCTGATTTGAGAGATTTTCATATGCTTAGACTTGTGAGTGAATGGGTGTCCGAGACGTGGGCCCGGGGAACGTTTTGGGCAATTTTCCTAATTTCGCGTCTTAGCTTCGAGTTTATTTATTAAACTAGTTGCTTGTAGTATTATTTACACAATGATATTGATTTGAGTAAATTTGGGCCATTGGGAGTCGGATACCCGTGGCAAGAACGTGATTTCAAGTTTGTTTTGAGCAGTTGAGGTAAGTATCTTGCCTAACCTTGTATGGGGGAATTACCCCTTAGGATTTGAGTCTTCTATGTTGATTGTAGTCCGTGTACGCGAGGTGACGAGCGCATGCTCGGACTTATTTGTGGAAAGTTGACCCTTTAGGAATCTTAGATCCTTATATTTGTTGAGTATGAAGTGTCCTTGGCATGATTGAATTTCATAATTTCTAGTGCCATCTTTATTTTCTTAAATGTGGAAGTTCTTACTTTTGGATTTACTCATATTGCCCACTTGGCTCCTAATTGACTTATCTGAAGGTTTTATTTCCTTTACTGTCATGCTATATCTTCTTAACTGCGTATCTCAAATTTTGCAATTATCTTCATCTCAACCTATAATTGTTTTGGTCTTAAATGAAGTTACGATTATTCTCTGTTGCCTGTCCTTAAGTGGGAATTGTTGAATATTCTCGTAACTTCTCAACCTTAAAGGAAGTTTAGATATTTTTTACCTTCGTGACTTTCCATATATGGAGTTATTGGATTTGTGTTGATTTCTTGTGTTCACCCGTGTAATTAGGTGCGACTGTTACATGTTATTTCCCTTCCTTGTTGAGTGATTCGTAATATTCCTAGCTCTACTTATTATGTTTATTTCTCGTGAACTATTTTTGCCTATCTTGTGGTCGAAGGCTCTTGAGTTGATGTATTAATTGTATCTTGAACTGTTTCCACTGTTGTTGTTGTACTTGTTGTGGTGATGCATGAGGTTTCTATCATGCGGTTGTTGATATGGGGATTTGCACGAGGTTTCTGCTGTGACGTGTTACTATTGATAATTGCATATGCAGCGTGATAAGGTGGGATACGAGATTGTGTGTTGCGCATGTGGCGTGACAAGGTGGGAATATTTTTATGCACGTGCGGCGAAACAAGGCGAGCATCTACTTTAATATTGCACATGTGGCGTGACAAGGTGCGCTATGGCAGGGATTGTTTGTGATAGTTGTGTTGGCCTAGGGGCATTACTTGTTGTTGATATTGTGTACTGGAACACTTACCGTGTGAGTTCATTCGTGTGGAAATTTATAAGATGAAAATGTACGTGTTGCCTCTTTTGTTTTCCTTATGTCTATTGGTTGTTGAAATCATGTTAGGACACCTGCACAGGCATACACTTAGTTAAGGACTACTAATGGAGTCAGGACTCCTTTTTGTTGTCAAGTATAGATACTCCTGTTGTACTTACCGTATGGGTGGGAATGATCCAATTGGCACGTGAGTCGTCCGTGCAGTTAGTACTCAAACGAGGGTGCAAGACGCCAAGTGTTAGGGTTTAGGATATTGGGACCCGTATATGGTGATTTTTCCGAGGTTTTCGGAACTTCGTGGAGATGATTATGAATTTGATGTAGAAGTGGTTGAAGTTGTTGAGTCATTACATGCACGTGTTGTATATTTACATGCCGGGATTGTCTGTGTTTTATTCAGTCTTTGTGTTACTTCATGGTTTCCACTGATACGTATTGTTTTCCTTCTTTATCGAATTCACTGTTTTGTTAGCTATATTGCGTAGCCTTTATGTATATATCATTACTTCCCTAATCTCTATACTGATACTTGTTCAGTTTTTATTAGACCAGTGGGTGTCTTGACTAGTCCTCGTCACTACTTCACCGAGGTTAGCCTTGATACTTACTGGGCACCGCTGTGTTGTGCTCATACTACTCTTCTGCACATTTTTGTGCAGATCCCAGGTTTTTGCATAGCTGACCGACTGATTGATAGTAGCGCGGTTGCTTTTGTGGAGACTCAAGGTAAAACCGTTTTAGCGTTCGTGGTTTCGGAGTCACCATCTTATATTTTGTTTACACTATTGTATGAATAGTGGTATTTTTAGGAGTTTAGTGTAAATTCTTAAAAGCTTATGACTCGTACTTCCGAATTTTGGGAATATAAAACGTGTTAAGAATTATTTATTTCAGAAAGGTATTAGATTCTATTTATTATTGTTGTTATTCATGAATATTAGGCTTACCTAGTCCTTAAGACTAGATTCCATCACAATACCCAACGGAGGGAAATTTGGGTCGTGACACCGCCGTACCTTTAATTTCTGTAATCACCATGCGTGTCTACCTGCAACGGTATTAATATGAGTTAGGCTTAGTCAGAAAACACTTTAGCTAACTGTACCTGAGAGTGACTCTCATAGCCAATGTAAGGGATTCAGGTCCTTAGTTAGGTTTCATCAACCCCAGTGCCATCCTGTTTTTCTCAAAGTGTTCCCTGCTCAGTGCCTTGGTGAAGATGTCTGAAATTTGATCCTCACTGCAGCAAAACTTCATGCAGATGTGCCCCTTTTCAACATTATCTCCGAGGAAATAATGTCTCACATCAATATGCCTGGTCCTTTTGTGTTGAATCGGGTTCTTTGCCATGTTGAGGGTGTTGGTGTTGTCACATAGAAGTGGCACACTGCCAATGTATACACCAAAGTCCTCTAATTGTTTTTTGATCCACAACAGTTGAGCACGACAAGATGTAGCTGCAACATATTTTGCTTCAGCTGTGGAGAGAGCCACTATGTTTTTCTTCATTGTCCCCCATGAGATTAGGCAAGATCCAAGGAAATGATCCATTCCTGAAGTGCTTTTCCTATCCACTAGATAACCTGCATAATCAGCGCCAGCATAACCAACAAGATTGAAATTGTCACCTGAAGGATAGTACAGAACCAGGTCTTGTGTGCCCTTGAGATAGCGTACGATTCTTTTGGCTGCCTTCAGATGAGATTCCTTAGGATTTGATTGAAATCTCGCACACAACCCCAAACTAAACACAATATCTGGCCTGCTTGCAGTGAGGTAGAGTAAAGATACAATGATCCCTCTGTACATTGTTTGGTTTACAGGTGATCCGGAGTCATCCATGTCAAGCTTAGTTGCAACTGCAATAGGGGTGTCGATCACTTTTGATTCCTCCATGTCGAATCTCTTCAGCAGCTCCTTGATGTACTTCTGCTGACTGATGCAGGTTTCCTTCGTGGACTGCTTCACTTGAAGACCCAGAAAGAAGTTCAGTTCCCCCATCATACTCATCTCAAACTCACCACCCATGTGTTTTGCAAATTCCTTGCATAGTGAGTGCCCCAAATATGATGTCATCCACGTACACCTGAACAATAAGCAGGTTCCTTCCCCATTTCTTTAGAAATAGTGTGTTGTCAATCTTTCCTTCAATGAACCCATTGTCCAGAAGAAACTTCGACAGTCTCTCATACCAAGCTCTAGGAGCTTGCTTCAATCCGTATAGAGCCTTATCCAATTTGAAGGCATAATCGGGATGTGCATGACTTTTGAACCCGAGAGGTTTCTTGACATACACTTCCTCCTTGAGAAAACCATTCAAAAATGCACTCTTCACATCCATCTAGAATAAGGTGAATTCCATATGAGATGCAAAGGCAATGAGAATTTGGATGACTTCCATACGAGCAACAAGAGCAAACGCCTCATCATAATCAATCCCTTTCTCTTGATTGTATCCTTGAACAACAAGCCTTGCTTTGTTCCTTGTTGTATTTCCATTTTCATCCATCTTATTTCTGAACATCCACCTGGTTCCTATGATGGTTCTATCTGAGGGTCGAGGTACCAGGTGCCAACCCTTATTTCTCTCAAACTGATGCGGCTCCTCTTGCATCACAATGATCCAGTCTGCATCCCTCAGAGCTTCCTTGATATTTTTTGGTTCTATTTGGGATAGGAAGGCTGAAAAGGCTAGGGAGTTTCTTGTTTTGGATCGAGTTTGAACTCCTGAATCAAGAGGAGTGATTATGTTATCAAGGGGATGAGAGATTTTGTGTTTCCAATTTGGAACTTGGATTTGATTGGCGGAGGACTGGATAGATCAGAAGGGTTTCTTTGCATTCCTTGTTCTGCTACCTGTGGGGTCCCTTGCACAGAATCTGCAACTCTTTCTTCAGCTTCAGTGGTGGTGATTTGGGTATCAGGTTCCTTATGTGGATTTGAGGAAGAGTTTGTCTTGTCTTCACTTATTTCCCTCATCTGGCTCATCATGTCAACTTTCCCATTTGAAACATCAGATATTTCTCCAGGAACCAAGAGTGGTTCATTGTCTTGATCATCACCACATCATTCCTTGCTTGAGGATGGTGTCTCATTGAATAGCACGTGAACACTCTCTTCTACACATTGAGTTCTCTTGTTGTACACTTTGTAGGCTTTGATTTGAGAGAAATACCCCAAAATATTCTTTCATCACTTTTTGCATCATATTTTCCAAGTTGGTCCTTCCCATTGTTTAGTATATAACACTTACAACCAAAGGCTCTCAGATGAGTTAGCTTTGGCTTTCTTCCATTGAGCAGCTCATAGGGCGTTTTGTTTAGGAAGGACCTGATCGTACACCTGTTCACCAAATAGCATGCAGTGTTGATTGCTTCAGCCAAGAATTTTTTTGCAATCCCACTGTCAATGAGCATTGTCCGTGCCATGTCTTCCATAGTTCTGTTTTTCCTTTCAACAAATCCTTGGAGCTGAGAAATTATGAGTTATCCCATTTTCATTGCAAAACTCATCAAATTTTGCATTGTCAAATTTCGTTCCATGGTCAAATCTGATGCAGCCTACTTTCAACTCCATCTTTACTTGGATTTTCTTGACAAACGCCACAAATACTTCAAAAGTCTCATCTTTTGCTCTAAGAAACAATGTCCATGTAAATCTTGAATAGTCATCCACAATCACAAAGATATACTTCTTTCCACCTCTGCTTGGAATTCTCATAGGACCACACAGATCTATGTGAAGAAGTTCAAGAGGTTTTGATGTGCTAACATCCCTTTTTGGCTTAAAGGATGATTTCACATGTTTTCCTCTGGCACACACATCACATACTTTGTGCTCCTTGAACTTAGAGTTGGGCAGACCATGAACCAGGTCCTCATGTATCAGTTTGTTCAAGAGAGAAAAGCTTGCATGACCCAATCTTCTATGCCACAATTCTGCATCATCATCAACTGCCTTTAAGCAGTTCACTTAACCAACTTCCAGCGATTCAAAGTCAGCAACTTAGATATTCTTGTGCCTCTTGGCTATCAGCACCACTGATCACGCTCAACTATGTCTAATAAAAAACTAAACGGGCATTGCAAATATAATCCGGGGTATTATGCCCAGAGTCGATCCCACAGGGAATTTACGTATCAATCAAGTCTTTAGAATACGCAACTTTTACTCAATCAATTCTCTCAAGACTTTTTAATATAAATTGGTGGTTCTTTACTAATTCTACTGACAGTAATAATAACTAGCTATTACTAACAATATGATGTAAACAATTATGAGAAAGGTCTAAGGTTATGGTTTCCCCCGTTGGTGAATTTACTTTTCGGATACTTCTTATAGTTTGATTATTTGTCTCTATCAATCATGAACACTCTATCTACCATAAATCTCTCTCAAGTAATTATGATAATTTACTAGACGCACTCTCTCAAGTTACGCTAGCTAGATTGCATTACAGTTCACTTTAGATTGCACCCGAGGTATCGTTATCTCTAATCCAACCTCTAAACCCTCGGTTATGACTTTC
>ML415682.1:0-17531 GCA_005239525.1 Nicotiana knightiana | reverse complement strand
TCATCTACCTTGCAGTCTAAGATCACAAAATCAGCAGGAAATACAAACTTTCCCACTTGCACCAAGACATCATCCAGAATACCCGACGGTCTCTTCACCGTCCTATCAGCAAGTTGCAACAGCATGGATGTGGGCCTGGCTCTACCAATTCCCAGTCTTTTATATATGGCCAGCGGCATCAAATTAATGCTGGCCCCCAAGTCACATAGAGCTTTGGTGAAAGTCAAGTTGCCTATGGTACAAGGAATTGTAAAACTCCCTGGGTCAGACAACTTTTCAGCAATAGGATGTGTTACCACCGCACTACAAGTCTGAGTAAGGGTGACAGTAGCTAGATCTTGGAAGTCAACTTTTCTGGACATCAATTCCTTCATCATTTTAGCATACCCAAGCATTTCTTTCAATGCATCAATCAATGGAATATTTACCTGTATGTGCTTTAACATGTCCAAGAACTTCTTGTACTGTTCATCCTTTTGGTATTTAGCCAGCCTCTAAGGGAATGGAGCTGGCGGTCTCTTTTTCCCAGTGATTTGGGACTTTTCTTTCTCAGCCACCACCTCAACTACCAGCTTCTGATTCATCTCCACTTTTTTTTAGTCTCACTCTGTGCTCTGGGTTCTTCTTCACTAGGTTGCATTGTTGCCTTGGTCAAGTTTGTTGAAGCATCAAGTTCAGTCGGCATGGGTACCAGTGTCTCGGTCTGTCTGCTTTCATGAGCTCTTTCTAGTTCCAAATTTAATTCTCTGCCACTGCGAAGAGTCACTACCATCAGCTCCCTTGGGCCCTGGTCCACAGGATTTACCTGAGTATCTGCAGGTAAGTTTCCAGGAGGACGACTGTTTACTGCCATAGATATCTGGCCCAACTGTATTTCAATATTTTTAACAGCTGCATCATGTACATCTACTTTTTCACTGATTTTGGTATTTGACCCAATTACCTGCTGCATCATAGCTTCTAACCTGGCAAACCCATCTTCTTGCCTCCCCCCTTGTTGTTGATGAGGAGGGTAGTATGATTGTTATTGATTCTGATGGGTATAACCTTGTGGCCTCTGATACGGTGCTGCATTACCTTGTGATCCCCTGACACCTATATTTCCACTATTCTGTTGTAGGTGAGGTGGCCTATATGGTTGAACTTGCTGACCCCACTTCTGCCCTCCTTGTCTCTGGCTTCCATAATTCGACACATAATTCATATTTTCAGGATAAGGAGGGTTATCACATTCTGCATTCCAGTGGTTACCAAGTGGTTGACAAATGCAAGATGTGCATAAGCCCCCATTGGTTGTGTCAACGATATGTACCTGCTATTTTTGTCCCGATTCTTCCACCTTCTTAGTAAGAATACTCATTTGTGCAATCAAGGTGGCCACGTTCTCTGCAATGGTATTAGATGGATCGAATGGTACTGAATGAACTACAGGAGTAATGGGTGCATTCCTTGTTGTCCATCCTGAATTCTGTGCCATTTTATCAAGTAAGATTTGACTCTCACTCAAAGTTTTTCTCAGGAATGCTTCACCAGCTGAAGCATCAACATTTGCTTTCACAGTATCAGCCAAACCCATGTAAAANAGTGTTTCAACTGGTTTCTGTCTGAAGCTCAAGATTTCATCAATTTGTTGGGCAGTCTTGTTAGGTGGATGAAACTTGTTCACGAACTGTTTAACTAACTCCTTCCATGTGGTAATGGAGTTTATGGGGAGTGAGTTTAGCCATGTTTGGGCAGTACTAGTCACTGAGAATGGAAACAACAATAGTTTTATTGCCTCCTGAGTGACGTCAGGCTGCCTCTGTATTTTGCAGATTGCCAAGAAGTTTTTCAAGTGTTGTTAGGGGTCTTCAATGTATGACCCTGAGAATAGCCCTTTGTTCTGTAATAAGTGCAGCATATTATTTGTTATCTGAAAGGACTCGACCTGTATATGCGGAACCAGTATCGCCGTGGCCAAATTCTCNGTGCAGCATATTATTTGTTATCTGAAAGGACTCGACCTGTATCTGTGGAACCAGTATTGTTGTGGCCAAATTCTCAGCTGTGGGTTGTGCCCAGTCATATAAAGGAGCCTCTACCCCTACTTGAGCGACTGGGTCTACCACATCATCCCCATGATTGTTCCGGTTATGTGCATATTCCATGTCGGTTTCAATTTGTTCAATTTGTGGTTGATGTTTGCTTTTCCGGTTGGTCCGGTTTATGGCCCTGAAAACTTTCTCGGGGACTGATAAGGCTTTAATTACTTCACCAGTCCTTGATGAGTTTCTAGGCATGCACATGCAACACGTTAGCAAACGTTAAACTTTCAATGTGAAAACGAAAATTTGAAGAAAATTGACTATATTTCAGAATTTTGTATTTCTTCCAAATCAATTGATAATGCCGTTAATTCCCCGGCAACGGCACCAACATTTGATCACGCTCAGCTATGTCTAATAAAAGACTAAACGGGCGTTGCAAATATAATCCGGGGTATTATGCCTAGAGTCGATCCCACATGGAATTTACGTATCAATCAAGTCTTTAGAATACGCAACTTTTACTCAATCAATTCTCTCAAGACTTTTTAATATAAATTGGTGGTTCTTTACTAATTCTACTGACAGTAATAATAACTAGCAATAACTAACAATATGATGTAAACAATTATGAGAAAGGTCTAAGGTTATGGTTTTCCCCGTTGGTGAATTTACTTTTCGGATACTTCTTATAGTTTGATTAGTTGTCTCTATCAATCATGAACACTCTATCTACCATAAATCTCTCTCAAGTAATTATGATAATTTACTAGACGCACTCTCTCAAGTTACGCTAGCTAGATTGCATTACAGTTCACTTTAGATTGCACCCGAGGTATCCTTATCTCTAATCCAACCTCTAAACCCTCGGTTATGACTTTCGTCTATACTCCGGGAGTGATGTTGTTCAAAAAACTACCTAAATATGCACTCCCTCTCAAGTCAATCAGTCAAAGATCGACATGCTCACTACTGAGTATGAACTCTTCAGGATGAAGGATGATGAGTCCATTCAGGACATACATACTCGATTCACCTCCATCATCAATGAGCTCCACTCTCTAGGAGAGATCATTCCAAGGAACAAACTTGTCAGTAAAATACTTAGTTATCACTTGGCTCTTGGGAAAGTAAAGTCAATGCTATCACAGAGGCAAAAGCTCTACAAAAGCTAACCATTGACGAACTCATTGGAAATCGGAAGACCTATGAAATGAAGAAAAATAAGGATCATGAAAGAAGATAACACAAAAAGGAAAAGAACCTGGTCTTCAAGGTAGAAAACAATGATTTAAGAAGTGAGGATGCTGACATGGCCTAATTGATAAAAAGATTTCAGAAAATGGTTCGCATAAATAGAGGCATTCCAAAAAAGGGCAGCTCCAGCAGACCAAAAGGCTATGACTTGTGTCATAAATGCGGGAAACCAGGACATTTCATCAAATATTTTACTCTCCACAAGCAAGACTAGTACAAACACAACACAGATAAAACAACAAAGAGGAACTCAGTTCCTGACAGGAAATTCAAGAGAGAAGATGTCGCTGACAATGTTATGAAACAAGCTCTTTCTGCATGGGGAGATTTCTCCAGCAAGTCTGAGGTAGATGATGAACAAGGTGACACCTCTATGATGGTCGTTGAAAGCGAAGCAGCTGAATATGACTTCATCTTTGCCCTGATGGAAAAATATGATGAGGATGAAGATGATGATGACGATGAGGTAAACTTTCTAGACATTCAAAGAAATTTGAAGTCTTATTCTCAAAAGAAGCTTGTATGCTTAACTAATGTTCTGATTGATGCTTATCATAATCTTATCAATGATAAAAATGTGTTAGCTGTGGAACTAGGAGAGGTAGAACATGAGAGAGATGATTTGGTAGTCGTAGTGGTTGATTTAAAAGAAACTATTAAGGATTTAAAGAAAGTAAAGGATGCTCCAACTAAGAAAATTTAAAACATAGAGCATGGGAGAGATGACTTGTTGGTAGTAGTTGTGGATCTAAAAGAAAAAGTAGAAGAATTAAAAAAAGAAAACAGTTCTGGAAACACTCTAAAAGGTAAGGAAGTGGGAAGTGACGCACACCTTAAACTCAAAAATTAGCTCAAATAGTGAAATTAAGTTTGTGTGTTGAACTTGAAAGAAATAGACAAATTCAGGAAGATCTAGGCAGGGTTAAAAATGATTTAGATAAATCTCTAAATTGGACCTGGTCCTCTGATACAATCACTTCCATGTATAAAAGTAACACGGGAGGGGGGGGGAGTTGGGAATTGGGTTCCAAAAGGAAAAGGCTCCTTACAACCCACATAGAAAGTATGTTACTGTCCCTGATAACTGGATTTGCACTCTCTGTGGTAACACTAGGCTCTTTAAAAAATCCTATAAAGCTAGATTTCAGTCCCAATAGAAAAACAAAGGTTTTTGTTGAAAAAGTACCTACTGCTAAGGAAATTAGTTCCTCCAATTAAAAATGTGTGATGCCTACTTGGACAAGAAGAAGTTCAATTCACCCTTTTCCTCACTACAAGGGACCCAAACTTGTTTGGGTTCCTAAGTCTAATCTCTGATTTCCTTGTACAGTACAGGGAGCAGTGAAAGAAAGCAGCCAAATATGATATATGGATAGGGGTTGCTCTAAGCATATGACTGGAGGAACTGATGATTTCTTTTCACTCAAATACCTACAAGGTGGGAGTGTGTCCTCTGGGGATAGAAAAAAGGGATATATTCTGGGAGTTGGAAGAGTTGGGAACTCACTCACTCACTCAATTAATAATGTGTACTATGTGAATGGCCTGAAATACAACCTACTGAGGTGTCTCTCAAATCTGCGACAAAGGAAACAAAGTTGAATTCTTTTCAAAGACTTGCACAGTCACCAGTCTTGTGATTGGTGAAGTGGTTCTAATGGCAAAAAAATTTAAAGACATCTATGTTGCTGATTTTGAGTCTTTGAACAGTGGGGATCTTACATGTTTGAGTGAAGTTGATGATAATTCTGAGCTTTGGCACAGAAGATTGGGACATGCAAGCTTCTCGTTGCTAAACAAGCTGGTTAAGAAGGACCTGGTTCGTGGGCTGCCTAAGTCAAGGTTCAAGGATCACAAGGTGTGTGATGCATGTGTAAGAGGAAAGCAAGTCAAGTCCTCCTTCAAGCCAAAAAAGGAAGTAAGCACCTCGAGGCCACTTGATCTTCTTCATATGGATTTGTGTGGACTTATGAGGGTGCCTAGTAGAAGAGGAAAGAAGTATATTTTTATCATAGTTGATGGCTACTCCAGATTCACATGGACCTTCCTCAAAACCAAGGATGAAACTTTTCAAGTCGTTGTTGCCTTTGTAAAGCCGTATCAAGTGAAGATGAGACATAATGTTGTAAGAATAATATATGATCACGGCACAGAGTTCGACATGCAAAATTTGATGAATTCTGTGCTGAAAATCGTATAAGTCATAATTTTCAGCTCCCACAACACTCTAACAAAATGATGTTGTGGAGAGGAAAAATAAGACACTTGAAGAGATGGCAAGGATAATGCTAATTGACAGTGGAGTAACAAAAAGCTTTTGGGTGAAGACGGTCAATGCTTCTTGCTATTTGATGAGTTTGGGAATACAACAAGGAACAAGGCTGGATTTGTGGTTCAAGGCTATAATCAAGAAGAATGTATTGACTATGAAGAGAATTTTTCTCCAGTTGCACGAATGGAAGCAATCAGAATTCTTACTGCCTTTGCATCTCATATGGAATTCAAACTATTCCAAATGGGTGTCAAGAGTGCATTTTTGAATGGATATTTAAAGGAAGAAGTATTTGTCAAACAACCACCTGGTTTTTAATTTCATGAGAATCCTAAACATGTATTCAAGCTCGACAAGGAACTATACGATTTAAAGCAAGCCCCTCGTGCATGGTATGAAAGATTTTCCTGGTTCCTTCTGGAAAATGGCTTTACAAGAGGGTAAATTTAAAACACTTTCTTTTTTAAGAAACGAGGGAGGAACCTGCTGATTGTGCAAGTTTATGTTGACGACATCATTTTTGCTGCAAAAAATGACTCCTTATGTGAGGAGTTTTCCAAGCTTATGAAAAACAAGTTTAAGATGAGCATGATGGGGGAACTGAACTTTTTCTTAGGTATGCAAGTTAAGCAAACCCCTAAGGGAACAATTATAACTCATCAGAAATACATTAAAGATATTTTCAAGAGATTTGAGATGGAAAGTTCAAAAGCCATTGATACTCCTATTGCCACTGCCACTCGTCTGGACATGGATGAACCTGGTTCTCCTGTGAACGAACCATGTATAGAGCTATCATTGTCTCACTCTTGTATCACACAGCCAACATACATGATATTGTGTTCATTATGGGACTATGCGCTAGGTTCCAATCAAGTCCAAAGGAATATCATCTACAAATTGCCAAGAGGATTCTAAGGTATCTCAAAGAAACATAAGACCTGAAACTTTTTTATCCTTCAGGAGACAATTCCGACTTAATTGGGTAAATTGGTGTTGATTATTTTGGTTACTTGGCAGATAGATCTGGCATGGCACATTTTTTGGGATCATACTTGATTTCATGAGGTACAAAGAACAAAACTCTGTGGCTCTTTTTACTGCAGAAGTTGAATATGTGGTAGCTGCCTCTTGTTGTGCTCAACTGTTGTGGATCATAAAACAACTAGAAGATTTTGGTGTGTTTTCTGATTATGTGTCATTGCTGTGTGACAACAAAAGTGATCTCAACATGGCAAAGAACCCGGTCCAGCATAAGAGGACAAACCACATTGATGTGCGACAACGTTTTCTCAGGGATAGTGTTGAAAAGGGTCTTATCTGCATAAAATTTTGCAAAACAAAGGACCAAGTAACTGATATCTTCTCCAAAGCATTGAGCAGAGAGCACTTTGAAAATAATCAACTGGCGTTGGATGTCACAATCCAAAAACTACTATAGGTTGTGATGGCGTCTAACGCCACCGTCAGGCAAGCCAACATTGATTTATCCATTTATTTGATCATTTTATTACTTCCAAAATCATAATTTTGATTAATCTAATGGCATAATATAGAACTTATAGAGGACAATGATAGTAAATATGTAATTAAATAACAAACAACCCATAAGAACACCCAAAACCCGGTGTCTCAAGTGCATGAGCATCAACTAGGAAACATAATAAAATACAACATCTGTCTGGAATACAAATTAGAAAGGAGAACATAAATAACTCCAATGGAGACCTTGCAGGTCACGGATCGTAGCATGAATTGCATATCACAGTAAGTCCCCGCAACATCTACGCCTCTGCGCCCAAAAGACCACCAGGTATATAAGTACATGCACAAAAATGTGCAGCAAGTGTAGTATGAGTGCGTAAATCACCACGTACCTAGTAAATATCTATCCTAAACCCGGAGAATAAGTGATGAGGGGTAGACATAGACATTTACTAGAGGTCCAATTAAATAATTAATACTATAATTCATACAATTTTTAAAGTACACAACAATAAGGGAGAAATCTGAAGTTTCATAATGTTCCGATTATTTTTTTTTAGCATAAATATATCGATCATGTATCCTACCTCAATATCTCATAATAAATGCTTAAGTGACAATACCAGTAAAATAAGAAATACTATAAAATACCTGGCGTCAGTGAAAAGTTTATATCATGAATATTCGAAATACTAACGGTATAACGCACGATCCCGCTGCGGTCGTTCGGTGTGATCCAGAGTGGTGTGTACACTGCCGAGGGTCGAATGGCACGAACCAGAGATGCACCTCTATATACTACCGAGGCATTCGGCCCGCTCCATAAGAAAGGAAGGAATTTATCTCATTTCGAGAGATACTGATGAGGCGTTCGGCCCGCTCCACAAGAAAGGAAGGAAGTGTGACGACCCAAAGGGTCATCACCTATTTTATTACCCATCTCATACTTATGAGGCCTTGAATACCTTATCTGTAGTTGCCTCGATTTGTGTGCAGTTCGGGCGCGTAACCGGACAGCTTAAATATGAAATTCTGTGAAAATGCTAAAATTTGATATTAAAATGAGTAAATTTGACTCCGGTCAACATTATGGGTAAACGGACCCAGACCCGTGATTTGACGGTCCCGGAGGGTCCATAGGAAAATATGGGTTTTTGGGCGTATGACCGGAATCGAATTCTGAGGTCCCAAGTCCGAGAAATGAATTTTTAAAGAAAATTGTTTTCTGAAAATAAGAAAGACTTTTTAAAATGAACTTTGATGTGAAATCTGGGTTACCGGGACTGTATTATGGTTTCGGAGCCTGAAACATGTTTAATATATGTTGTGTCAGTTATCTGTGAAACTTGGTGTAAAACGGACTTGAAATGACGTGCTTCAGATCAAAATTTGAGAATTTAGAAGTTTATGAAGTTTGAGAAAATTCTATAGATTGTTGAACTTAATCCATTATTTTTTATGTTATTTTAGTGGTTTAATTAGTCTAATAAGTTCGCGGGATGATTTTGAAGTCGTGTGTATATTTGGTTTTGAGCTCCGAGGGCTCGGGTGAGTTCCGGGTAGGTGTCGGGGTGCAAAAGAGTTGGAAAATCTGGTTTTTTTTTTGGGCTGTTCTGGTGTTCTGTGATTTGTTCTTCGTGATCACGGTGTGATTCATGCGATCGCGATGTTCATATAGAAGGGGTTGGTAAATTAGCCTACGCGAACACAAGGCCTCGGACGCGATCGCAGAGACTGACGGTAGTGCACTACGCGATTGTGAGGGGCCTCATGCGATCGCATAGCGTTAAGGGGATCTGGGGGCGGGATAGTGTGTTGCTCTACGTGAACGCGATCGCGATGGTCAGTGCCCAGTACGTTCGTGATCGCAGTCTCCTGTTCGCGATCGCATAAGTTTAGAACCCAGTACTCTTTGCAATCGCAATCCCTTGTCCGCGATCGCGTAGAGTAAAAATTACCCAATGTATATAAAGTCTTAAAAACAAAATGTATTTCAGGATCTTCTCATTTCCATCATTCTCTTCTTCCTAAAACCCCCCATTGACGACCTCTAAGCTAGTTCTCCTCCATAACCACTTGGGTAAGTGACTTCAACTCCAATTTCTTCCATTTTCCTTCATCGAACACTAGAATCTAGGCCTAGAATCCTAAAAACAAGGTAAAAATTAGGGGATTTGGGTAGAGTTAGGGGTTATGGGATTTTGGGTAATTCAACCTCAATTTGGGGTCGGAAAAACAAATTATATATTCGGGCTCGTGGGTGAATGGGTGGCGTGGTTTTGGTCCGAGCCTCGTGTTTGGACCAAGCGGGCCCGGGGTCGAATTTTGTTATTTTGGAAGAATGCATGGAAATGGGTAATTAGGCTATGTAATTGAATTATTGAATCCTTATTGATATACTTGAGTTGATTATGCCTAGATAATACCATTTCGGAGTTGAATTCTAAAGGAAAGGCAGTGTTAGAGGATTGATTGCTATATTTTGGACCCGAGGTGGTGAAGATATATGAGATAGTTGAATTCTTTGGAGCATTGGCTCAAGTAATAGAGTAAACTATGAAATGAAAGTGAAAGAAAGAGAAAGAGTTACTAAAATATACCCTCGCTGGGTCATTGTTTCTTTAGTGATTATCTCCCTTGCTGGGATGTTGAGATTACTGTTATTGTTCCCTTGCCGGGATTTCATTGTTTAATTGATGTTCTCTTGCCGGGATTTAATTGTTTAATTGATGTTCCCTTGCCGGGATTTCTATTTTTATTCTTTTTACTCCCTTGCCCTTGTTTGTGATTGTTGTTTGGGTGAGGAAGAGTATTAAAGCACGAAGGGTGATGCCGGGCACTGTTTGCTATTTTAAGGAAGAGTGTTAAAGCACGAAGGGTGATGTCGTGCATTGTTTGACATTTTCTCCCTTGCTGGGATGTTCAGATTACTATTATTGTTCCCTTGGCGGGATTCCTATTTCTATTCTGTTTACTCCCTTGCCCGTTGTTTGTGATTGTTGTTTGTTTGAGGAAGAGTGTTAAAGCACGAAGGGTGATGCCGTGCACAGTTTCCTATTGTGAGGAAGTGTGTTAAACCAAGAAGGGTGATGCCGTGCGTTGTTTGATATTGTGAGGAAAGAGTGTAAAGCACGAAGGGTGATATCATGCCGTACAATGTAACATTCCGTACCGATATTCATTGATTATACTGTGAGGAAAGAGAGTAAAAGAACGAAGGGTGTGCCATGATTTACATTGATTACATTATACATTGCATAGTGAGGATGAGAGTAAAAGCACGAAGGGTGATGCCGTGCCATGATTTACATTTTACATTATACATTGCATAGTGAGGACGAGAGTAAAAGCATGAAGGGTGATGCCGTGCAAGCTTGTGATTTCTGGTCCTTATTGATATTCTTGCCTTGTTGTTCCTTTCTTTGTTTAAGATTTCTTATATGAAATTGTAATCTCCGCATAGCATGTTCCCCTTCCCTTATTGATGGATTACTTCATGTATTTCTTTTCTGTTGTTTATATATATATATTCGAATTGCACATGTTTACTTGGTAGTCTGGCTCTAGCCTCGTCACTACTTCTCCGTGGTTAGGCTAGGCACCTACCAGTACATAGGGTCGGTTGTACTTATGCTACACCTGCACTTCTTTATGTTGTGCAGATTAGGCAGCCGGACCCGGAGGACATCATTAGTGGGAGTGTCTTCCAGCTCATCCTAGAGGTTTCAAGGTATACTCGCTGGAGTTCGTGGGCCTTGGCGTCTCTCCCATCCCTATGCCTGCGTTTCTGTCTTGTTTTCCTCTAATTTCAGAGACAATCATGTATTTCCTTTCAGACTTTGTATTTAGCACTCTTATAGACAATTCGTGAGTTTGTGACTCTAGGTTTTAGGAAAATTATGCGTCGATGTATTATGTTGTCTTTACTTAGTTTTGAAAACCATATTTATTTATCTCTGATTTTAAGTTGTGAACGGTTTTTAGCTTATTCTGTTAAATCGATGTTTCCATGCTAGTTTAACTGTACACGTTTTCTTGTCTAGGGAGTTCAACGTTTGACGCCATCACGGCCCGATGGTGGGATTCGGGGCGTGACAAGTTGGTATCAGAGCACTAGGTTGCTTTGGTCTTACAACTCACGGACAACTTGTTGGAGTCTGAGGGATCGGTACGGAGACATCTGTATTTATCCCAAAGGCTGCAAAGTTAGGATGACTCCACATTTCTTTTCATCTCTGTCGTGCGATATGAATTCTAAGTACTTATTAAGTTTCTATTCTATTCTCTCACAGATGGCGAGGACGCATGCTTCCCTTGGTTCCGCTCAGCAGCCCGACACTCCTGCTACAGCTCCTACGAGGGGTCGAGGTCGAGGTCGAGGATGATGCCTTGCTAGAGGCCGGGGCCGGGCTCAACCTAGAGTAGCAGCCCCAGTGGTGGACCCTCAGGTGGAGTCTGACGAGGAGGTCCCAATTCCGGCAGTCCCAATTGGACCAGCTCCGGTCCCAGAGGGGTTCATAGCTACCCCAGTGCTTCAGGACGCTTTTGTCTGTCTAGTCGGACTCATGGAGAGTGTAGCACAGACGGGTCTTCTTCCTACTTCACTAACCATCTCTCAGGCTGGGGGAGGTGCCCAGACTCCTTCCACTCACACGCCACAACAACTAGCTCCACAGTTTCAGACTCCGGCACCTCAGCCAGCCGGAGTAGCTCAGACGAGTATTGCAGCACCAGTAGCAGAGGGAGCAGCTATGTCAGCAGATGCTTTGTGGAGACTGGACAGGTTCACTAAGTTATTCACTGCTACTTTTACTGGTTCACCATCAGGGGATCCCCAGGATTATTTGGACAACTACCATGAGGTTCTTCGGAACATGGGCATAGTGGAGTCCAACGGAGTTGACTTCGCTACTTTTCGGTTATCTAGCGCAGCCAAGAGTTGGTGGAGAGACTACTGCTTAGCCAGACCAGCCGGGTCTGCACCTTTGACTTGGACTCAGTTCTCAGAGGTATTTCTGGGGATGTTCCTTCCCATTACTCAGAGAGAGGACCTTCGGAGGCAGTTTGAGTGTCTCCAGCAGGGATCTATGACAGTCACTCAGTACGAGACCAGGTTCATCACTCTAGCCGGACATGCTCTTGTGATATTTCCCACTGATCGGGAGAGGGTTGGGAGATTTATTGAGGATTGGCCCAGCCTATCAGACTTCAGATGGCTAGAGAGTCAGGTACTGATATTTCGTTCCAAGATGCGGCCAATGTGGCCAAGAGGATTGAGATAATTATGCCACAAGATGGTGGTCAGGGGGCTGACAAGAGGCCCCGCCATTTCGGCCGTTTCAGTGGAGCCTCATCTGGGGGCATGGATTCTTAAGGCAGAGCTCATCCTCCTAGACCCTTCCAGTCAGCTCTCTAGGTTTCCCATGGTACTTCAAGTGGTCGTGGTTATCAGACGCACTATTCTGATCAGCAGCCTTACAGTCCTCCACCAGCTCCCATCAATGCACCGCCACATCAGAGTTTCTGAGGTGGTCATTCATGTCCATAGGGTCAGACTCAGTTCCCTCAGCAGCCGAGGTCTTGTTACACTTGTGGCGATCCGGGTCACCTTGCTAGATTTTGCGCTCGAGCGCTAGGTAGTTCGCAGCATCAGGGTTCTCGTGTTGTGGTACATGCACCAAGTGTTCCACAGCCTGCCCATCCAGCTAGAGGTGGGGAGTATAGGTGCTAGAGGTGGAGGTAGAGGTCATAGAGGTGGAGCTCAGGCCGCCAGAGGTGGAGACCACTCAGAAGTCGGCCGTCCCAAAGATGTGGTTCAGGGTGGTGGGGCCCAGCCCCGATGTTATGCTCTTCCAGCCAGGCCAGAGGCTGAGTCTTTAGATGCAGTCATTGCATGTACTATTCGGGTCTGTGACAGAGATGTTCAGTGCTATTTGATGCAGGGTCTATGTATTCATACGTGTCCTCTTATTTTGCACCGTACCTGGTCATGCCTAGTGATCCACTGAGTATTCATGTTTATGTATCAACACCAGTGGGTGATTCTATCGTGGTCGATCGAGTCCATCGTACCTGTGTTGTGGCGATTGGGGGTCTTGAGACCGTGTCGATTTGTTGCTTTTAGGTATGGTTGACTTTGATGTTATATTGGGGATGGACTGGTTATCCCCATATCATGCTATCTTGGATTTCCATGCCAAGACGGTGACCTTAGCCTTGCCAGATTTGTGCCGTTTGGAGTGGAGAGAGACTCCTGGTCATTCTACCCGCAGTGTTATTTCTTACGTGAAGGCTCGGCGTATGGTCGAGAAGGGGTGTTTGACTTATTTGGATTATGTGCGCGATTCCAGTGTTGAGCTTCCCTCTATTGATTCGGTACCCGTGGTTCGTGAGTTTCCTGAGGTCTTCCCTTCAGACCTGCTGGGGATGCCACCCGACAGGGACATTGATTTCTACATTGATCTGACTCTGGGCACCCAGCTCATTTCTATTCCGCCGTATCGCATGGCCCCGCCAAAGTTAAAAGAGTTGAAGGAACAGTTGCAGGATTTGCTTTGGAAGGGTTTCATTAGGCCTAGTGTTTCTCCTTGGGGTGCTCCAGTGTTTTTTTTGAAGAAAAAGGATGGATCAATGAGGATGTGCAATTATTACCGGCAATTGAACAAGGTTAAAATCAATAATAAGTATCCACTGCCAAGGATTGATGATTTGTTCGATCAGCTTCAGGGTGCCAAGGTATTTTCAAAGATAGACTTGAGATCCGGCTACCATCAGTTGAGGATTAGGGAATTTGATGTCCTTAAGACAGCTTTCCGCACTCGGTACGGGCATTACGAGTTTTTGGTCATGTCGTTTGGGTTGACAAATGCCCCAGCAACTTTTATGGACTCGATGAACCGAGTATTCAGGCTTTATTTGGACTCGTTCGTGATAGTCTTCATTGATGATATATTGATATACTCCCACAACCAGGAGGAGCACGAGCAGCATCTTAGAGTGGTTCTTCAGACTCTGAAAGGACAGTCAGCTATATGCAAAATTTTTGAAGTGTGAGTTCTGGTTGAGTTCAGTTGCATTCCTGGGTCATGTCGTATCAGCAGAGGGTATTCAGATTGACTCGAAGAAGATTGAGGCGGTCAAGAACTGACCTATACCAGCATCAGCTACCGAGATTCGGAGTTTCTTGGGATTGGCAGGCTACTATCGTCGGTTCGTAGAGGGGTTCTCATCTATTGCAGCCCCGATGACCAGGTTGACCCATAAGGGTGCCTAGTTCAGATGGTCGAACGAGTGTGAGGCATGCTTTCCGAGGCTCAAGACAGCTCTGACTACGGCACCAATATTGGTTTTGCCCACAGATTCAGGGCCTTACACAGTCTATTGCGATGCTTCCCGTATTGGGCTTGGTGCAGTATTAATGCAGGATGGAAAGGTCATTGATTATGCTTCGAGGCAGTTGAAGATTCATGAGAACAACTATCCAGTGCACGATTTGGAGTTGGCAGCCATTGTTCACGCATTGAAGATTTGGAGGCACTATCTGTATGGCATGGTGTGTGAGGTGTTCACGGATCATAAGAGTCTCCAGTACTTATTCAAGCAAAAGGAGTTGAATTTGAGGTAGAGGAGGTGGTTCGAGTTGTTGAAGGATTATGATATTACCATCTTATATCACCCGGAGAAGGCCAATGTGGTGGCCGATGCTTTGACTAGGAAGTCAGCTAGTATGGGCAGTCTTGCTTTTATTCCAGTCAGTCAGAGGCCGCTTGCTTTGGATGTTCAGGATTTGGCCAATCGATTTGTGAGGTTGGATATTTCTGAGCCTATTCGAGTGTTGGCTTGTACAGTCGCTCGTTCTTCATTATTGGAGCGTATCCGTGATCGGCAATTTGATGATCCCCATTTGTGTGTCCTTAGAGACACGGTGCAGCGCGGAGGCGCCAAGCAGGTGACCATAGATGATGATGGTGTTTTGAGATCGCAGGGGCGAGTTTGTATGCCCAATATTGATGGGATTCGAGAGTTGATTTTAGAGGAAGCCCATAGTTCCCGGTACTCTATTCATCCGGGCACCGGGAAGATGTATCAGGATTTGCAGCAACATTATTGGTGGCGTAAAATGAAAAAGGATATTGTGGCACATGTGGCGCGGTGCTTGAATTGTCAACATGTTAAGTATGAGCATCAGAGGCCTGGTGGTTTATTTTAGAGANGTTGATAGGCTGACCAAGTCAGCGCATTTCATTCCTGTGGCAGTCTCCTATTCATCCGAGAGGTTAGTTGAGATCTATATCCGGGAGATTGTTCGCCTTTATGGTGTGCCAGTATCTATCATTTTGGACCGGGGCGCGCATTTTACCTCGCGTTTCTGGAGGGCAGTTCAGCGAGAGTTAGGAACCTAGGTTGAGTTGAGTACATCATTTAATCCTCAGAACGGATGGACAGTCCGAGCGGACTATTCAGATATTGGAGGATATGCTCCGAGCTTGTGTTATTGACTTTGGAGGATCATGGAATCAATTCTTGCCTTTAGCAGAGTTTGCCTACAACAACAGCTACCAGTCGAGTATCCAGATGGCTCCTTATGAGGCTTTATATGGTAGACAGTGTCGATCTCCGGTTGGATGGTTTGAGCAGGGAGAGGCTCGGTTGTTAGGTACAGATTTGGTTCAGGAGGCCGTGGACAAGGTCAGGATCTTTCAGGATAGGCTTCGTACAACTCAGTCCAGGAAAAAGAATTATGCAGATCGCAAGGTTCGAGATGTGGCATTTATGGTTGGTGAGCGAGTATTGCTCCGAGTGTCGCCGATAAAGGGTGTGATGAGATTTGGGAAGAAGGGCAAGCTTAGCCTTAGGTTCATTGGTCCGTTTGAGATTCTTGATCGAGTGGGAGAGGTGGCTTATAGACTTGGCTTGCTGCCTAGCTTATCAGCCGTACATCCAGTTTTTCATGTGTCCATGCTTCGGAGGTATCACGGCGATCCTGCCCATGTATTAGATTTCAGCACTGTCCAGTTGGACAAGGACTTATCTTATTAGGAAGAGTCGGTAGCTATTTTAGACCAGCAGGTTCGTCAGTTGACATCCAAGAGTTTCCCTTCTGTTCGTGTTCAGTGGGGAGTTCAGCCTCCTGAGGCATCAACCTAGGAGTCCGAGTCCGATATGCGGAGCCGTTACCCTCATTTATTCCCCGACTCAGGTACTTTCTTCTCCTGTCCGTTCGAGGATGAACGGTTGTTTTAGAGGTGGAGAACGTGACAACCCAAAGCACAACCCGACTCAGAATTCGCTTCATTTGTTGAAAGATTTCCCCTTTACTTACTCGTTAACAGGACCATCCGCGTCATCACCTATTTTATTACCCATCTCATACTTTTGAGGCCTTGAAAACCTCATCTGTAGTGTCCTCGATTTGCGTGTGCAGTCCGGGCGCGTAACCGGACAGCTTAAATATGAAATTCTATGGAAAACGCTAAAATTGATACTAAAATTAGTAAATTTGACTCCGGTCAACATTTTGGGTAAACGGACCCGGACCCGTGATTTGACGGTCCCAGAGGGTCCATACAAAAATATGGGACTTGGGCGTATGCCCGGAATCAAATTCCGAGGTCCCAAGCCCGAGAAATGAATTTTTAAGAAAATTGTTTTCTGAAAATAAGAAAGACTTTTGAAAATGAACTTTGATGTGAAATCTAGGTTACCGGGCCCGTATTATGGTTCTGGAGCCCGGAACAGGTTAAATATATGTTGTGTGAGTTATCTGTGAAATTTGGTGTAAAACGGACTTGAAATGACGTGCTTCGGATCAAAATTTGAGAATTTAGAAGTTTATGAAGTTTGAGAAAATTCTATAGATTGTTGAACTTAATCCATTGTTTTTTATGTTATTTTAGTGGTTTAATTAGTCGAATAAGTTCGCGGGATGACTTTGAAGTCATGTGTATATTTGGTTTTGAGCCACGAGGGTTCGGGTGAGTTCCGGGTAGGTGTCGGGGTGCAAAAGAGTTGGAAAATCTGGTGTTTTTTTTGGGATGTTCTGGTGTTATGTGATTTGTTCTCCGCGATCGCGGTGTGATTCACGCGATCGCGATGTTCATATGGAAGGGGTTGGGAAATTACCCTACGTGAACGTAGGGCCTTGGACACGATCGCAGAGACTAGGGGTAGTGCTCTACGCGATCGCGAGGGGCCTCATGCGATCGCATAGCGTTAAGGGGATCTGGGGGCGGGGCAGTGTGTTGCTCTATGCGAACGCGATCTCCTGGTCGCGATCGTGATGGTCAGTACCAAGTAAGTCCGCGATCATAGTCCCTTGTTCGCGATCGCGTAAGTTTAGAACCCAGTACTCTTCGCGATCGCAATCCCTTGTCCGCGATCGCGTAGAGTAGAAATCGCCCAGTGTATATGAAGTCTTAAAACCAGAATGTATTTCGGGATTTTCTCATTTCCATCATTCTCTTCTTCCTCAAACCCCCATTGACGACCTCCAA
>ML415680.1:22631-59988 GCA_005239525.1 Nicotiana knightiana | reverse complement strand
CCAAAAAAAAATAAAAAAAATCTCTTTAGGGTTTATTTGACCAACTAATTTGATCATCAAAAACAAATCTGCAGAACTATAACGCTAAGATCAATGTTGAGGCAACAGGCTACTCATCTTTCTTTTTCATTTACCATTTCTTCAGAAATTAATCATCTGAATCTAAGAGTTTCAACTTTTTTAGAAATCTAATTAAATTTCAGGTGGTAGCAATATACACAGTACATTGTCCAGTAAAAACATACTAAAGCTTCTAATGCAACCGTTATGCGATTTCCTTTTTTTATAGGAATGGTGGCCGAGCTAGCTTGTGCGCAGCTCAATTAATCCACTGGATTCCTGCGACCTCCCATCAACATAGGTACCACATACCTCTATCCACCAGGGCTAGAAATTATACCTAATTTTTTTGGCATTTTGCATCTGCTGGAATTTAAACCTTGGTTTCCCAAGGTTCATTCTAGCTTCATTCACCACTAAGCACGCGCTTTGGCGCGACTGCTATGAGAATTCTCCTTCAGGGGAATATCTTTGAAGCATTCTCTTTGAGATTAAGTATTTCATATCAACGCAGGAAGTGAGTTTTGGTTTAACTTGATAGATGTTCTGGCAGATTATTTTACTTGAAATATTTGTGCAAATCTGACGAATTTCTTACTTACCCAACAAAAAAAAAATAGTTATGTATATTATCAGATGATATGTTGAACTCATAAACATAACCATTACGAAAGCCAACTTCAATTGATTGTTTGATCTCTTTTAGATGGACCACCTTATATTTCCAATGCCAGTGAAATAAGCATAAGCACATATCATAGTCTGCTTAGTTCTTAAATATGTCACATTATATGCATGTTCCATTTTGGAATTACATAGCGAGTGAAATCACCAAATTCAGACTCACTTCATGGGTGCTAAAAGTTGAAACTACAAAACAAGTAAAATCATCAGATTCAGAATCATTTCAGGTGCTAAAAGTTGAAACAGTACATATGTGATCCTAATAGCATGGAGGATCAGAAAATTTTTTAGCACGGCTCGTGGAGATACTAAATAAAATTAGCCTGGAGGATGCATCACATTTAGAAGGCAAAACCAAGATATAATCTCTCCAGATTTCAATTTTAGATAGTAGAGAATGCTTAACAAGGTACCTTTTCCTCTAAGTGAACTCCAAGTCTTTCGTAAACCCTTTGAAATTCTTCTCTGCTAATTTCACAAATTTGTGTCCATGCCTTCCTGTACTTCTCCTCCCCTCCCTATGAGACATACACCAATTGAAACACACATAAAAGAGAAACAGATCAAATAAAATGTTATCCTTAAAAGTTATTAACTAGTTGAGCAGATCCTTCATGAGGAAGCTATAACACGATTATCAGATGCCATCTGGCATTTTGTCAAACAAATAATGCAAGAGATGCAGCAGATATCTGCAAACATATTCATTTGCCCCCTCCCCTTCAAAGGACAGAATTGAATTTCGATCTATCAAGAAAAATGTTATCATTAGATGCAGACTTGCAAGACTTGAAAGTTCACCTGTAGACTAACAACAGCCTTTTGCGCCCTCTCCTTGAAATCTGGATCTTCGTCAAATCTTTGTTTTGAGGCCTTATAGAACGCCTACAAGAAATCAAGAAAAGGACTGATATGTCAAGTTATCATAAAAAATTCCGTCATCCTACCACATGTACTGCTCCCTCCCAAGTGAAGTTTTCAAGAAACATATACGCGTACATTCCAGGGTATGCTCATATTTGTAGCTAATATAGACAATTGTTTAAAAACTTCCAAATAAGTCAAGTAATAACTCCCCACCTGTTGGGATCAATACTGGGTTTGTTGCTGTTGTTGTTGTAATAGACAATTGTTTATCAAAAATCACAGAGTAAGATAATAGGAGCATGACTGTAAATTTGAACATTCACCTGCAAATCTCCAATGGCTTGGGCACTAGCAGCTTCCCAGTTAGGAATTTTGTCAAAGAGGTACTCAATTAACATTCCAAACTGCAAAAGATATAACAAGTGTGAGGCTTTTTGACTTACAAGGTAAGGGAACAAACCAGTTCTAGTGCATAACATACTACTGTAAAAAGAAAACTTGTATCGAGTCATAAATAAATCACTATATAGCTTCGTGGATAAAAATCCAATGAACATAAAATTTGGTCTTTCTTTCAAGACAAATCAGAGTAAGATTGCTCATTCAACCAACAGTTACATGAATATTTCATAATAATGACATGGTATTTTTTTAATGGTATGTAAACTTGAATAATGATAGACTATTCATGTCACATATCTATTTTTGAAAGAGAATGTAGGTATTTTTATTCACTATGAAACCAGCATTAAGTATGTGCTGTCAGATATAAAGTATGTACAAAATCAGGCTAGTCCTGAAAAGAGATTAAAAAATCTGTCAGTGTCTGGTTGTCTGCTTCGTATACATCTTCCAATGTACACCGACTAGCTAATAACCGTAAAAACTTATATTTCCGACACTGTATAGTTTGAGTTTTTCCCTCAAAACACCTAATTTCTTTCCTTGCATATCACCCATAGCACATAAGAAGGAATTGTATTCCATATCATCTCTGTGTCCTTTCTCTAACCATGTGAATGCCAGCAGCTTGAAAGATCTTTAACACAAGCAGGCATCACTGAACAATCCAAAGGATGTTGAGAAATAAGCTCCGCGGAAGTACATAAAAAGGTGCCCTGATGTCTCCACGTCCCTCTCACATGAGACACCTGCCACATAAATTCATTCACCTCTTCATCAGATTCCGCATGACCTATAGGTCACGGGATCGAGCCGTGGAAGCATCCACTAATGCTTGCGGAACGGGGGATGCCTTGCGTACCGGGCTGCCCTTCATCAGATTCCGATGAGTCAATACCGCACCATGGGCAGCCACTCAACAGAAACAGCCTACCTTATACGGAGACCTTGTTCTCCATAACCTTCTCCATGGCCATGGCCATGGCCACTCTACTGTGTTGATTGAAGAGGCTACCAAGCTTTTGTAGCAGCTATTAACAGAGAAAATAGCATTTCTTGAGAACCAAATTAAAGTATCAGATTCCCCAATTAACTCCCAGGGCTTCCAACTCTGCCCAAACAGTTGCACACCCATTGAATCTCCCAATCATTATAATCCCTTATAAATCTAACAGCCCACCCAAACTAGTGCCCAGTGGCATCAGCATGTTCAGCAAATCCAGAAATTGATCTTGTAAAGGTGTGTGATCCGTCCATGCCAAAATTGAAATTGACCATTTACCAATTTTAACTTGATCATAGCAAAGAACATCCCGTACTGGACTCCAAGAAGTCCATTTGCTAGGTCTTATTGTGGATCAGAATATACCCTGGCCAGCCGATGAGATCATATTGGGCCGGTCCATCTTCCTTTTGAATCTTGGGCCACCATGTTTCAAAGTGAACCAACTTAGCTCCATACTTTTTGACTTTTGAGACGATATTTTTTGTTCATCTCATCTCCATGAAGCAAGAATTCTTGCCCATTTTGATACTAACAAATTTGATCTTCCTATTAATCATTTTGGATTCTCATAATGATGTTCATTGGTATAACAATTTTGGTATTATTACCATATGACGAAATGAGTTCGTTTAGACCCATTCTTGAAATCTACATCCGTAGGAACTAGTATTTGCACTCGTAGGGCAATTCAGGATATGAACTTTATGGATCCCTACAGGAACTCGAATTATATATAATAGGGTTTCTAGTGAAATATTTATAGATATTTGGTTAATTTCTTACCGAGGACATGACCCTCAATAGAATAGGATGGAGGTTGAGAATTAGGGTAGAAGGTTGATAGTAATCGTTAGTCCCTTAGTCTTAAGTAGTACTAGTACTATTTTTTGTGTTTTTTTTCTTATTACCGGTTCTTTATATTACATATTGTGTCATTTGTTCCTATTATATTGTGGTTGCTACTGTTTGTTACTTTATTTTTAATGTTCCTTGAGCCGAGGGTCTATCAAAAACAGTCTCTCTACCCCCACAAGGTAGGGGTAAGGTCTGCGTATACACTACCCTCCCCAGAACCCACATGTGGGATTACACTGGGTTTGTTGTTGTTGTTGTTGCATAGCAAATAACATCCCAATGTTCAGCAAATCTGGAAACTGATCTTGTAAAGGTGTGTGATCCGTCCATGTGTCATGCCAAAATTAAAATTGTCCATTTACCAATTTTAACTTGATCATAGCAAAGAACATCCCAATGTTCTCTAATGTGCTTCCAAACCCCAATTGCATAAGGTCCCTGAACCACTTTAGTGTACCACGATTCTCATGGGTCGTGGGCCTCGTGGCCCTATTTTGCTACCAAAACTTTTCTCCAAGAGCCCCTTCTCCAAAATTGAACCTCCAAAGCCATTTGTACAGCAAGCTTTGGCTATGGATCCTCAGATTCCTTACTCCTAATCTTCCATTTTCTTTGTCAAGAGTATCAATTTCCACGTTACCAAAATGAAATTCCCACTTCTCTTTCTTCCTTACCAGCAAGAAACCCCTTCTCAATCTGTCTGAAGTCTTTTCCACTCATGTCATAAATCAAGGCTAAATTGACAGTGTTATAACATCGATGCAGATAACGATAATCAATTTAATATTTTTCAAAAAGAAAAGACAAGGATATCTGTTTAATGCACCAGTTCTTAATTGCTTTAACAGTTCAGGCAATTGATGTATCAGTTTGAAATAGAAAAAAGGTGTAGCCCAGAAGAATTTGCAAACGAATTTAGACATATGTATATCTTATTCCAATTGCTCATGACAAAGACAGAATAACGAGATTATTTGAGCATGACATCCACCTGTGTTCCCCAGTCACCCACATGGTTTCTCCGAAGAACTTCAACATTAGAAAACTCCAGCATTCGGGCCAAAGTGTCTCCAATAATAGTAGATCTCAAATGACCAACATGCATCTCCTTTGCTATGTTTGGAGATGAAAAATCAACAACTGTCCTTTTGACAGGAAGCTTTGGTGCCCATGTTTCAATACCATCTACTAGCATCCTCTCAATGCTCTGTATCAACAAAAATAACAATGTCATTACATAAAATGAAATTAAAAAGGAATAGAACTGGGGTCAAATAAAGCAAACACCTTTGCTATCCATTGCTTTTTTAATACAACATTAATAAAACCAGGTCCTGCTGTAGAGCATCTCTCAATCATTTCTGATGCAGGAAGATTATCTATAATAGCCTAAACATAAGAAAACAAATGCGATGTTAGTATCTTGCACTTCAAGACTATTATCAAAACTACGAACTTCGAAGATACTGGCATGAATAGAAATAAGGCAAAGAGACTATAGAGGATGTCAATGTCATTACCTTTCCAACAGGTTGAGGACCCCTGAACTGGGTACCTTGGCCTTTAATCTTATTCCACAAGCTCATCGCATTGTTGCTGCCCAACATCAAGCCCCATGGTGAGAAGTTACAGGAAATAATGGCCTAATATTTCCTATGCAATAAAACTACTAGTGATATTTTTTTGATAAGGTAAATTGTATTAATAAAAAGGGAGAAAATTCTCCCGTATACAAGAAGTATACCAAAAAGTAGAGAATTTACATCATCAAACTACTAGTGATATTAATAGAACTATTAATAGTCTTGATAAAAGTGTTGGGTCTATTGGGGATTTAGTCGCAACGGGCAAGCAAAGCGCAGGATTTAATGAAAAAAGGAGCAAAAGAAGAAAAGACTACATAAATATATCTGCTATTCAATAATAATTACTAACCCACCAATAACAGTTATATGAACAAAAGGAACTTATAAACTTTAAGTCAGTGACATATTTTATTGTTTAGCATAGCTTCTTCAGGACAACGTCCATTGGCAACGAGACACACTAAGCGAGGAGAAGCAATCATCCCTTTTTGCACTTAGCTTTAAGGGTTAAGCGCGCTTAAAGTGAGCCTTTGACAACGCTGTAGTTACTTGTAAATTAAGTAATCCATACCACTGGTAGTCACCGTGTCTTGAATCATTGCAAATAGCAATCATAGGCTGCACATCTTCAATATCAGGGAATGCTGCCCTAAGTGATTCCTCAAATAGTTTTGCTAATTGCTCCTTAACACTCCCTACAATTTCTTTATCCTGTACAGTAAGGAGGTATGTTAGCTATGATTCTGCAGAACATTGCAAGTCATTATCATGCAATTAATGAAGATAATAACAATATCAAAAGAGTGATGTATTTTTCTTACAGTTGCCATGGTTGAAATTGGCCTTGAAGATACTTTTACCGCACTGAAAAATTCCCTAGATGTTGCTCGGGGAATACCTGTCTAGTTTCACCAGCACCGTGACAAAAATTACCGCATGCACTAGCATATTACATCTAAAGGAAATAGATCGAAAGCAAAACGGAAGAGTAATCATCTAGGAACAATTAGGATACTGAAACAAACTCCAGATGTTGTAATATGCTTTCCCTACGAGCAAAGATATTAATGACGAGGAAGGCCTTTTTGTTTTCTACTAATACTTGCTCTGATACTCCGCCCAAGCCTGGCTGCGGACGAGTTACAGGGCGTAAAACACGAAGATAATAGGAAGTTGATGTTTGTATGTTTTACATCTTTTCCTTGAGAGCAAAAACGCTCTATTCTTCCGAAATACTATCCTTCTTTCTTAAACGTCCATCGGCCATTATTCTGAATTCTGATTGATGATTTATTAGTTCTATATTAACCCAATATTCAAGTTCAAACGGACAGCTAGGCTCAGCATTTAAGTAGAACAGGCTTGGTAAGCATTAATTGAACATCAAAATGAAAAACAAAATTTAACTCAAATTCATGATTCAACGAAGAATTAGAAGGATTGAAGTCAAACACGGAAGTGAGTGACTGTGTATTTAAGTGTATAATAAAATACAATCTATCAGAAAGAGATACAGAAAAAGAGAGAGGCTTACCGGTATTGAGAAGAAACGGGGAGAAAGAAGAGAGGTGAAGGAGCTTGGCGGGTGGAGGCGGAGAGAGCAAAAACACCGGCGGAAGTTTGAGAGAAGACAAGGCCAAGCAGCTCATTTTTGTTTGGGTTTTCCTATTTTATTCCTCTTCTTCGGTCTTCCCTTTTTCCGCTTTGGTGAGTAGTACGAGCCACGCAACGCGCTCGCATTCGCAGTGCGAACTAGACTTTTCTTTTAGGGTTTCAGGAGATATTAGGATACGGACCTTGTGGTCAATTCTCAAGTTTCTCTGTGTTCTCTTTCAATACCCCAATAAGAGATTGCGTTATGTCATGATGTCATTTTACCTTGCATAACGATTAATAACGACTATTTAGGGCCCTATATTAAATTTTTACTTTATACTATTTTTTTTTTCCAATTCTAATTTCATTTTCTGATGGGTTATTGGCCAAGTGATAAGACGTGTAATTTTCTCATTTAAAAAAGTTAGACTTATAGCTTGCTTGATCAAGTTAGAGAAATCAGCTTATTTTAGTGTGACGATGTAATCTAGAAAGTTTGAAGCAGAATACTTATCCTTTTTATTAGGAGAGGTTGAGCAGTTATCAGATAACTGTTCCCTCTCCTTTTCAAAAAGGATTTGAACAGTTATAATTGTTTCCCCTCCTTTCAAAGATAAGGTTAAACAGTTATAACACAATTGTTCATCCTTTATTTTAAAAATCAGATAATCCTTTATTTATGGATCGGTAAGATTAGATCGGGTCGGTTCACATGGGCGACCCATGATCCCAAAAACTTACATCTCCCACTTCGCACATGGTGGACAAGACCCAAGCCAATATTACATCAACCGGACACACAATTCATATGACAAATAGTTTGTGTGACCTGTGAGCATCAAGGTTTGCCTTCAAGGTTTTATAAGCCCTATAGAGGAATTCAATCACGTATGGAAATAATTCACTTTTAATACGAGGATATCAGTACTCACAGTACCCCATACTTCACTACTTCAGTAAGTGGTGAACTTGAGTTCAAGTTTAACTTTATATACACAATTTCACTCGACATCTATATGGTCAGTGTAATAGTCGACTTGTGTACACAAGTAAGATTATTTAATCGTTTTCCCTTTCTACTCGAATCTATTTGTTCCAAATCAACTGCTTTCCTAAACATGCCCTGCTGTTGAATCATTCATGGCTATTAGTGACATGCTAAAATAGCAACATTAATTGAAATTTCAAGAAACATTAAAAGGTCAAATGGTATTCCAATGAAAAGTTAATTTTAACTTTTTAGGGTGTCACACAATGAAGAGCAGGGAACTATTCTTTCATTAACTCATTGGTCTCTTAACACACGTGGTATGAAACACGTGTTACGATGTTCTCACCTTATCTTGGTGCATGTGTCTCATTTCTTATAATTATCCAACATCGTACACACCTTGGTCTAGACACCTCTTGATGCCTAACCCGAGTTTCTCTCTTCAGTGATCCTCAAACTCATTTTCTTAGAGAGACTCTTGTCTAGTTTATAAAACAAGTCATAGCATGACAATGAACATTATCTCTTCATGTTCTCTAACGTAAGAGGCGATTGCTCATGTGAGAGAGCCAATCTCGCGACTTGTCCGACACATTTTATTCTAAAACATTATCACATGCATATGAGACATAAGTTCAATAGTCTTTTTATGAGAATATCATAACAACAAAGTTGTTTTACAATACATAAATATCATCTTTTCGTACGCAAACCTAGAGCCTTAACATGTTTTTCAAACAGGTCTCTAGATATGGCCTTTGTAAAAGGATCAGCCATCATTTCGCGAGTAGGAAAGATATTGTAAATTCACTTCTCCACTTGTTACTATGTCTCTCACAAAATTATATTTGATATCAATGTGTTTGATATTACTGCAATACTTAGGATCCTTTGTATATGCGATGGACGCATGACTGTCGCAATATAAAATCATGGGACCCTTAGAATTCTATGCAACATTCAAATGCTCAAAGAATCTCTTTAACCAAACAACTTCTTGTACTGCAAATGCACAAGCTACGAATTCAGATTCCATGGATGAAAGAGTTGTGCAAGTTTGTTTATTGCTTTTCCATGAAATAGCACCACCATTAAGTAAGAAAGCATAACCGGAGGTTGATTTTCTATCACTCTGATCACCAGCCCAGTCATCATCTGTGTAACCGCTCAAGAGTAAATCATATCCACTATATCATAGTGAATAATCTACAGTTCTCTTCAGATATGGGAATATTCTCTTCACTGCCTTCTAATGGTCTCTTCCAGGATTAGATTGGTACCTGTTTACCAGACCTACGACATAACAAATGTCTGAACGAGTATACATCATAGTGTACATCAGACTCCTGATAGCACTAGAATATGGAACTCGAGACATGTATTCCTTTTCTTCAATCTTTGAACACATTTCAAGGCTTAAAGTTTCACCTCTTTCTATTGGAGTATCCACATGCTTGCAACTATTCATTCGAAAGCGTTCCAAAATTTTCTTTATGTATTTTTCTTGAGATAAACTCAAAAACTTTTTTGGAACGATCTCTTTGACTTTTAACACCTAATATATAGTCTGCTTCACCCGTATCTTTCATGTCAAATGACTTTGAAAGCCATGACTTAACAGTTTTTACGTACTCCAAATTATTTCCGGCTAATAGAATATCATCCACGTAAAGAGAAAAAATTATAAACTTTCTATTGGACTTTTTCACATAGATGCAATGGTCTTCATCGATCATGGTGAAATCAAATGAAATCACCTCCTTATGAAATCTCAGGTACCACTGCCTTGAAGATTGCTTTAGGCCATAAACTGATCTTTTCAATTTACAAACTTTCTTTTCTTGGCCTTTAACAATGAAACCTACAAGTTGTTCTATGTAGATTTCCTCATTTAGTTCTCCATTGAGAGAAGGGGTCTTCACATCCATTTGGTGTAATTCTAGATCTAAACATGCAACAATAGCCAAAATTAATCGTATAGAGGTAAACTTCACAACTGGTGAAAAAGTTCCTCATAATCTATTCCAGCTTCTTGAGTAAAACCTTTTGCTACCGATCGTGCTTTATGTCTTTCTATTGACCCATCCGATTTGCGTTTAACTTTGAGAATCCATTTATTCCCAATAGCTCTACGTCCCTGAGGAAGGTCAACTAGATCCCAGACTTTATTGGTTTTCATGGACTCTAATTCTTCTTTCATCGCTTTTAACCATTCATCATTTTTAGGGCTCGATAAAGCCCCAGTCACATAATTAGGTTCATCCAATTATGTCAGAGATACCAATAAAACATAATCCTCAATCTCATAAGATCGTTTATGTAGACATTTTCTTGTACTCTTACTTAATTGAAGTTCAGATTCCTCTATAGGATTTTGCGATTCAAAACTCCCACTTGGACCAGGAACCATTTCTTGATCCATTGGTCTATCAAGTATGTCAGACGACATTATCTGATCTTCCGAATTCAACATTTCGTTGAGAGGCTCACCTTTATTTATTTCACCCTTTTTGGGAAAATCATTTTCCAAAACTCTGACATCTCGTGATACAATTTCAGTATTACTTCCATCCTCCAATTCATTAATGAACACATACCCCTTGGAGCGTTCTGAGTATCTAATAAAGATACATTTATTTCCTTTTAGACTTAGTTTACCAAACTCACCAAAACGATCTTTAATATATGCAGCATAACCCCAAGGTCATAGATCATTCGGGTTTGTTTTATGACTAGTCCAAAGTTCATAAGGAGTGGAAGATACTGATTTAGAAAGAACTTTATTCAATATGTAGGCTGCAGTCAATAATGCATCTCCCCAGAAAGAGATAGACAAATTTGTCGGCGCCATCATTGATCTTGTCATGTCCAATAATATTTTATTCCTTCTTTCAGCTACACCATTTTGTTGAGGTGTATAAGGAGTAGTTAACTGTCTGATAATGCCCTTTACAGTACATAATTCTTCAAATTATTTTGACAAATATTCACGTCCTCGGTCGGTTCTTAAAACCTTTATACTTCTATCTAATTATAATTAACTTCATTTATATATCTTTTAAATCACTCAAGTGCTTCAGATTTATGAGAAATCAAATAGACATAACCAAAGCGCGTGCAATCATCAATAAACGTAATGAAGTATGCAACATCAGACCTTGCCCTCACATTCATTGGACCACAAATATCATAATGGATTAATTGAAGTGAGAATTCAGCTCTTTTAGCCTTCCCTAATGGTTTACGCGTAATCTTTCCAGCAAGACAATTTTCATAAGTTGGCATATCAATTTTGGAGAAAGAACCTAAATGCCCTTCCTTTGCCAACCTATTCATTCGATCTTTCCCTTTGTGACCTAATATTGCATACCATGTAATAACATTTATATCATTGTTACTTGAATAATATGACATTACACAACGATCAACATGATAGTCATAAGTTGAAAGATTACAATCTAAAATGATAAAACGATCATAACGAAGTCCAAAACTATATAAAACATTATCTAGAGATACTCTTACACCACTGCGACTAACAAATAAATCGAAACCAACATCCAATAGAACAGAGACAAATACTAAATTTCGTCGAATCTTTGGAGCATATAGGACGTCATGCAAAATCAAAGATCGGCCACCACACAAGTCTACTTTGTAAATGCCTATTCATTTAACCTCAAGTCTAGCATTATTTCCCGCATAAATCCACCTTGATCCAGGTGAAACTCGACAAAAATCAACAAACGCTTCTCGATCTTGACTCACGTGGTCGGTGGATCCTGAGTCTACAATCCACATAGGATAAGATTCAGTTAGTAAAGAAGTGTTTTAAACATACACAACACTCAGATATGCGTTTATGAATGCTACCTTTTTCGACTCGGTACATTCACGAGAAAAATGCCCTAGAACTTGGCAACTGTAGCACTTCATTTTGCTTTTGTCTCTCTTCTTGAAAAAACGTCTTCCCTTCTTGGAATTTGGTTTGTTCTTTTTCTTAGAGGGTCCTTCTTCGGTCTCCTTACCCTTTCCTTTCTTTTTCCAATTTTTCTTGCGCTTGAAGCCTGAAGACTTTGTACCACTAGATTCAGCCACAAAGGCATTAGAAGCAGCTTTAGCAGCACCAAACCGCTCGTCTTCAGGTTCAACATGTCGAGCAACATCGGAAAAAGTTTTTATACTTTTATTGTGGGTCAAGTTAACCTTCAATTGTTCCCAACTATTTGGGAAGAGACCTGATCACTGCCTAAACATGTTGCTCATCCGAGAGAACGTGACCAAAACTCTTGAGTTGTGCTATTATGTTTGACATCACCCCAAGGTATTGTTTGATGCGATGATCATGATGCTTTTTGAAAGTGTCAAACTTGATAGTCAGCTGTCTAAGGCGGGTCACAGAAGTACCCCCATATGTTCCTCGTAAGTGTGCCCACATGGCATGAGCATTAGGAAATTCCTCACACTCACAAATCAGTACATCAACCACATAACTCATAATGATTCCACGTGCAATGGAAGTTGTCCTTTTCCAAGCGTTGTAAGCTTCGGGATCTCTTAAGTGTTTGAGCAGTGTTATCCTCTTCTGGTTGACTTAGAACATGGTTTATGCCTTCGAGAGCGTTCTGCTCATCTAGTACATACCACATCTTACGACTCCAAATGTCGTAATTGTTACTATTTAGTTTCTCACCTCTGTTTAAGTCGACAATAATACTTTTTTATGACATATCTGTAATTAAGAGATAACCACGCAAGTTTATTTATCAATTATGCATGTGTCATACACATTCAAACAATTAATTCTAATGAAGGTTTCACATTTACTGTAAAATCGAAAGGATATGTAAGTATCCAATTATCATCTACGATCTAAATATTTAACCAAAATTAGAAATTAATTTCTTAATGTGCATTAATATGATGAAGACTATAATCACTAGAATTTTGAGTCTTATTATTAACACCATATTCTACTGTGACATAGAATAACAACCAATTAAAAATAGGATAAAATACAGAGATATATATTCATAATATATCAAAATTAAAACAAAGGAGTTCATAAAAAAGAACAGTTAACTAAATTAAGTTATCATGAGAAATTTTTACCCATCTCACTCCTAGAGCCACCAAGAACCTCCATAATGATTCATTAGGCCCAATTTCGCCATAGATTTCAATAAGTTCATTCTTCCAGAAATCTGATAAAGAATGATACATAATGACGAAGGCATCCCTATCCTCAACATTAAGGAATTTACTATGAATTTCATATGATTTTATCCTAAAAATATGAGAAAATCAAGCAAAGAGTCAAAAGGAGCCATTTTTATTTTCTTGAAATCCTCAAGAAGTCTTCTTCCTTCCCTTTTACGTGGCCTTATTTCTCTGTTCAGATTCTACTTCATCCTTGAATCATTTCTCATGACTTTAGGCTCTGAATCTGAATCAACTAGAGTTTTGATCCTCTTGCGACGCATTCTTCTACTATCTATTTTTGCTCCTCTATCAATATCACTCCCACTTGGAGCAATTTGAGCATGTTCTCGTTCAACCATATCTGAAATAGGAACAGGAAATCAGAAATATGATTGTTACCATTTAATGCGACAACGTATGTCACAAATTTATGGTAGAAGATAAAAAGGATCATAAAAAGGTTTTTTAAGTTGGAATATTTCGTTTTTCACATAAAAAATATTTTCAGAAAGCCCAAAACGATTATATCATGAATATATAACTTTTAGGCAAAAATATTTAACAAGTCATTTATAAAATGCTAAAAACAGAAGCAATTTTTCGTTAGAAAAAATAGTCAAAAACTACCAATCTCCAAAAAAAAATATCTCACTCATTTTTAATCTGTTTTTCACATATAATATATTTTGGGAAATACCAAAATGAGTAGAACATTATTATATGAGTTTTAGGCAAAAAAATTTAACAAGTTATTTCTAAAACGATGAAAACATAAGAAGTTTTTCGTCAGAAAAATAGTCAAAAACTGTCAATTTTCAAAAAAAATCATATCTCACTCGTTTTTAATCCGTTTTTCACATATAATATATTTTAGGAAAGCCCAAAACAAGTAGATCATGATTATATAAGTCTTAGGCAAAAATATTTAACAAGCGATGGCCAAAACACAAAAAATCAGAAACAAATTTCTCTTAAACTTGTCAAAAATTAGCCAATAAAAAAAATCTCAATCTAAACTTATAAAACAACAATTTCAAGACAATTTACATGAATAATTGGATCATTCAACCATGCTATGATAATAGTATAGTATAATTTGAAGCAAAAACAACGGATTGTGTACCTTAAATTCTCAGCGGATATTGTTGTTGTTGCTACCAAAAGAATCCACCCCAATTCTCATTTGATTTCACTAGGAAATCAAGGTTAAAGTTCACAAACTAAATGTCTTTTAGTGTGATGATGTAATCTAGAAAGTCAGGATTGCTTTCCCTTCTTTCTGGTTTTTCTTTTTGTTTTCTACGTAATGTTTTTCGTGCTCTATCTTTTGAAGCTGAAGACTTCCCCTTTTTATTAGGAGAGGTTGATCACTCATAAGATAACTGTTTCCTCTCCTTTTCAAAAAATATTTGAACAGTTATAATTGTTCCCCTTCCTTTTAGGGATAAGGTTGAACAGTTATAACCCAACTGTTCATACTTTATTTAAAAAACCAGATAATCCATTATTTACGGGTTGGGTAAGATTGAATCGGGTCGGTTCACATGGGTGATCCACGATCCCAAAAACTTACAAGCAGTTTTTAACCTTGTTTAAGCATTTTTTTACGTTGCCAAATACTGAAAAAAGCTAAATAAATCTTAAAATTTGATTTGACCAGCTTAAAAGTCAATCCAAACACCGTCATGGCCATGTCACCTTGTCATACACTTTGGATTTATCTAGTTTTAAAACAAAGTTACCCATATGCTAAATTTCTTAATACTCTAGATAAACTTTTTAAGCCAATAAAATATTTTTTATTAGTCTTCTTGGTCAAAACCACATTGTATAGGAGAATGGGAGAAGGTAAAATCTTACATGTTTGTGGTAATAATTTTTGCAAAGATGTTAGCAAAAATATTGTGAAGATTTATTGGTCTTCAATAGTTAAAGAAATGAGGATAAACACTTTTTAGGGAGCATAATCAAACATGCGTGAAAAAATGTATCTTGGTATTTTTGCACCTATAAAGTACTCTTTGTTGCATTACATAATTCAAGTATTATGTTGGCCAAGCATGAGCTGATTTTTTTTTGCCCCAAACCTCAAGTCTAAGTATTCTCATGATTTATAGAGTACAATTTTTTTATTTTTTTTATTTCTTGCTCAGGAGGGATGATATTGAGTTCAACATTTATTTCCTCATTTATGTAGTTTGATTTTTAGGAGATTGACACTCCTCAAATAAATTTACAATAATAACATAGTCCACATCAAATATTCGGATGATAAAAATACAATACCCACACTCATCAAGATGTTAGTGCGCACTAACTTGAACGTGTTAAAAAAATGGCAGTATACATCGGCAGACCATTAAACTTGTTTTTACTTTTCACTATGACATTTAATCTTGAGTCTGTTCATTTTGAACACTCCAGCCACATCTCAAATGTATCAATTAGACACAAAATTTGTAGGCAACATGTGCGTGTATATCACATGCTAGAGTGGCAAATAATATTGAGACACGTGGATTTTGTTTGACCAAATTTAGTAAAAGTTTTTGAAAAAAAGAAATTAAATATCAACAAAAGCCATTGTCATTAAAACCAAATGTTTTAGTGAATAAGCCATTGTCACCGGAAATTAACATAGGGACGTTGGTGGAATGCTGCATCTGCCGGTGAATAAGCAAGATGTGTGTGAGCAGATGCTAATAAAACACAAGATCCAGCCACTTCAACAGGTTCAACGAATTCTTATTCACAAGATCCAGCCACTTCAACAACCCATCGTCATCTTCCCCGACGACCCCTCGCCGGGAAAATTAATTTCCGGCAATTTCTATTCCAACTATCTTTTTCTCCAAAAAATTTATCATTTTTCCTCCTTTTCTTCACGTTGTAGCTTTGGGCGAAATTTTTTGAATGATTCAAACTTGATTTTCTTCTTTTTTGGATTAACGAAACTCGCCGGAAAAAATGAAGGTTCGCCGAAATTTTTTGAGACGTGAATCCGATTTCGGGCTATTGTTCGTCGTTTTGTCGCTACCTCTATTGCAATTGCTCCGGTGTTCTCCGCCGTGGGAGTAGCGGCTATTGGCGACTGGTTTTGCCACTTCCAGATCTGGTTGGTGTATAAACTTTCCAGCGACCACCATTGAAACCGCTTGACCTCTTTCTTTTACAACTTTTGTTTCTTCATATATGTGCTGTTATAAAAAAATGAGTTCTAAAAAATGATTTGTTTGGTTGATTGATTTAGGAAGGTCTGACCGAGTTTGCGAGGCATCTGATGCGTGAAAGAACAATGCAACAATGGTGCGCAGAAAGAATAACGGAAAGAATAGGAGAAAAAAAATTTTAATTTAAAAATTGCTCTCTCACGCTTTGAAAAATAGTGTATTACACGCACTATGTCACATCACCATTATGTGTCTAAGTGACACATTTGAGATATGATTGGAGTGTTTACGTGAGGATAAATTTAATGGTCTGACGATGTATTCTGCCTTAAAAAAATAATGCTTAAACTTCCACTCCACTTGCCAAAGTACTCCTTCTGCAAATTTTGTAAAATTAATGTACAAAAGTTAAACATGGACTATAATGCAGTTGATGTCTTTATAGTGGGGAAAAAAAAATATAAAACCTCAAACAATTTTTATGGTTGTCTATTTGTACTCCTAAGCCTCACACAGCTTCATAATATCATATTCTAACACTTGTACTTTTTGTAATATTCACAACTCCTGCGACTCTTCTCCATATATAATGTCTAGAACATTTATTACTCTCTGATGAATACTCGTGTTCAGGCACACTTGCTATTTACACTAAACGGAAAACAAAAATCACATGTTTATCATGTGCATCTTTATCATTATTGTGATTAATAAATACACGTTATCACTTTCATATACCATTAATAGTGGTAAACTAATTTAATTTGATATGACCTAAAACTTGGGTAGGTTCTTCTTATAGTATATTATTATTATTATTAGTGTTATTATTAATATCTCTCTTTTTAGTTTAATTTTATAACTTTTTAATCTCCTTTTTAAATCATCTAAGTTTATAAGATCGTTAAACTGACTTATAAGTACTTTTGGTTTATCCACACTTTTATATCCGAAGTTATAAATTTGTTATCCTAAATTTATGACTTTCCAGCTTATAAGCACTTTGAGTTTGATCAAAACTTTTACTGTTTTATCCTTAATAATATTTTATAATTCACAAAATATGCTAATAAAACTTCTAATTTTATACTTTATCCTCTTTATTTTATGAAAAAAACCTTTTGTCAAAATTTTAAGAATCTTTTAGTCATATTAAATAAAGAATAACTTACTATACAATTTTTTATCAAGCACACCAAGCCTTTTAGACTAAATTGCATATGACACTCAAAAGTATGGCCTAGTATTCAGTGAGTTGAAAATTGAAGATCTAACATTTAAATTCCAACGAAGATAAAAATAGCAGGTAATATCTTTCCCTCGGACTAAAAAAACTAATTCCCCTTTTTGTTAAATAAATAATTATAGGGACCAATTTCATACAGGGGATCTGATATTTTTAACGGAAAAGAGGAAAAAAGAATGGCGAGGCTGACATGGCACGATATAACAGGAAATTGGTAAACCCGGGCTACACCCTTTCTCATACATCTCATCCCAAATTCTCACGGTAGCCTCGCCGGAACTCCGACTGGTTCTTCTCCAAACCCATTCCCAAAACCCAAAAACAATGGACGATAGCTAAAAGCAACTCGAAACTCATCGCCAAACAACACAAAGACAAAAAAAGGAGGGAGAAGAAAGAGTAAAAATGGGGAATAAGATAGCGAAAACGACACAAGCGTCGGCGATGGAGTACTACCTCCACGACTTGCCGTCGTCATACAATCTGGTGCTTAAAGAGGTTCTAGGTCGAGGTCGCTTTTTGAAATCAATTTTGTGTAAACACGACGAAGGACGCGTGCTCGTAAAGGTCTATTTCAAAAGAGGCGATTTCATTGATTTGCGAGATTATGAGCAGCGTCTCTCCAAAATCCGTGACATATTCACCTCCCTTGATCATCCACATGTTTGGCCTTTCCAGGTTTGGTAGTCTCTTCACTAAATTTTGGCTTATTGACTTTGAATTTGAATTTGAATTTGTTGAAGATTTATCTTAGTAACATATTAGTTTACTAAATAATTTGAGGATTTGCTTGATGGAAAATGTTGCAGTTCTGGCTTGAAACAGATAAAGCTGCTTATTTGTTGAGGCAATACTTCTTCAACAATCTGCACGATCGTCTTAGTACCCGACCTTTTCTCTGTGTTGTCGAAAAAAAGTGGCTTGCTTTCCAGGTAATATTTGTTTTTTTGTTATCAAATCGCTATGATTATGGTTTCTCAAGTTGCAAATAGTCATATCATGTACTGCTACTTTTGCAGTTGCTTTATGCAGTGAAGCAGAGTCATGAACATGGAGTATGTCATGGTGAGATGACTCATGATATGAAATACTTATGACTTGCTCGGGCTTTTATTTTTCTGCTTTAAAAGACTGGCATGGACTGTTGTTGCAGGTGATATCAAGTGTGAGAATGTGCTGGTCACTTCTTGGAACTGGCTTTATCTTGCAGACTTTGCATCGTTCAAACCCACTTATATTCCACATGATGATCCTTCTGATTTCTCATTCTTTTTTGATACCGGTGGACGAAGGCGATGCTATCTTGCACCCGAGGTTTGAATAAGTTGTTTCCTTTTGTTGTTTACTATGAGTAGTTTGATTACAGATTATTCCTTGGCTTATTACAAAAGAAGTTTAATTTGAAAATTAGCGTGCCATTTGTTGATAGAAAAGCTGTATTTTAATTATAAATTTCTCTCCTGCACTTATGATAGTTATGAGTAGCGAACACTAAACATAACATAATTTCTATTGCTTAGTTGAAGTACTATTGTCAAATATAATTGATGACTGTGAGTTCGAATATGTAGTGTCTAATTTTTGAGCAATGGCAAACGGATTCTTGTGCATGTAATTGTCTGGTGAGGACAGTCAAACTTGCTTTACACTTGCTCCCACAGCCCAATTGCTGTCCAAACACAACCACCCTATTCACTATTTTCCACTTTGGAGGGCAGAATCCGTGCCAACCTGTTCGTGATTCCAATCCAGTCTTAACCTTCATATGCAGTGCACTGCTGGAAACACATTTCGAGAAGTAGTTTTGTCAGTAGAAACTAATTGTGAAGGGTACAGTGAAAAGGGATTAATGGTGATAAGTGTGCTCAAGAGCTTCTCGTTTAGACATTAAAGTGAACTTTGGGAGACGCCAATAAGCTTGAATAAGCAATAGTATGCTAGAATTGTATGTACAATAACAGAAAGGAATAACTCCCCCCAAAAAAGGAAAAGAAAGAACAAATTAAAAACTGCACGTTTCTTCTAGAGGCATACTTGTCCCACACCCTCTCCCCTTCTTCAATAGATACATTATTTTTATGCACCATGCTGTCAAAGTGATTTCTGCATAAATGCCACTAATTTTCAGAGATTTTATGAGCATGGAGGTGAGATGCACGTAGCACCAGATGCTCCTTTGAAGCCATCGATGGACATCTTTGCTGTTGGGTGAGATTTTCACTTGAGTCATGATTTTGGAATGGAAGCTTTAAACTTTTCTCTCTTAAAATTACTACTAGTAAGATGCCTTCTGGAACTTTGTTCTTATATGTCAACTCTTTATGTGGTGACTTCCCTGCAGTACTATCTGTGTTGTGGTATCATCACGATGGCCACTGATAAGAATCAGAGAGATTAATTGCTAATTCGACACGAGTTACAACAATTGGTATATTTAGGAAAGATGAATTGCTCAATAGTTTGCCTTTTTTATGTTTGAATTGATTTCGTGTCAAATAAAAAAACCTACAGGAAAGACTCGTGGAGAAATCCTTTTTCTCTTGTAAGACTTTTGACTTTTGACTTTGGAGCCTTTCTACTTAAAGTACTTCACGACTAAAAAATTAGGATGTTTTCCATAACAATAAGAACAATATGTGTTTTATATTGTACAAAATAAAAATAGTTGTTGCAGAGAAATTATTTTTCTCTTTAAGACTTTTGAATCATATCAAACTCTTACGTACGCATAGCACCCTACTTTCACTAGCAATTCTATATATGCCTTGCATACTATTAACACTTGCTGAATCTCCAGTTAATAGTCAGCTGTTTTCCAGCTGTCTCTGCAAGACATCCTACTAAAGTAGTTCGTGACTAAAAAGTTAAGGATGTTTTCCTTAACAATGAGAACAATAATCAGTCATTGTTAATTTAAGAGTCTCTCCTTTTAATAGATTAACTCATGTAATTTACTTACATTTTATTTATCTGGTTATCTAGTGTCATGTCATGCATATTACAAAATAGAACAATAAAACTAAATATAACAGTTTAACTGGCTTCGGTTTTTTGGCCTAACCTGACTTGTATTACCCTTCTTTTGTCTAGCTCACTTATATATTTGTACTATTAATATCATTATCAATTATTAGTAAAATCATTGCCACTATTATTGACATAACTATTCATCCTTATTCATTCGAATTATCAGCAGATTGAAACATATAGTAGAAGTGTTTTGGACTTCTTAGGAAACTATTAAGAGAAGTCTGAAGTATGTCATGATAGGACTTGGAATTCCTGGACAAGGAGAAATAGGACTTATTAGTTGCTTGAGTTATCACGAATTACTGAACTTAAATGAAAACAGAAATAAACTGAAAAAGAATTAGATGGAGGCACTCGTAGGTAAGACTAATATGTGACTAGATATTAAGTTAAAACAATAAATTATGTAATAATATTTGCAAAAGCCTACACTGGCACTTTTGATGTAGTGAAGAACACGGAAGTCCGTGGACACCATTGTTCCATGTAAATCATCCAAGGAGTGATCACTGCAGTTTTCCTTACAACCTCTCTCCTTTTATGCATTGTTGAAGTAATGATGAGGTCAATAAGCTTATGGCTAGCGGTGTGCGGTTGCTGGATGGGTTTGCAGAAACTAATGCTACAAATAGATTTTAATTTCAGCTTTTGGATAGATGTAGTAGAGTATATGCTACTCACTTTTAGTTTATCCAACCTACTTAAGGGGCACGTTCACCATCCTCAAGAATGATATTTTTATGGTGTACTTTTAGGAACTAATGTTACACAATTTAATATTTGGTAAATAATAAAAAGTTTGCTTTATGAAGAAGGAAAATGAACTATTATACAAATTATAGTTCCAACTGCAGAGATACGATAACCAATTGAAACTTCCTTATCTCATTGATGCAAAAGTGAATCAGTTAAAAATAGAATGAAGAGAGTTTTCTGTACCAAAGTGTATTTGGTGGGGACCAGCGGAATGAAGAAAAACCAAACATTCAACTTTTTGACGAAATGGTGTAGTTTCTTGTGCAATAAAGAGATTACTTGCATTTATATTGGCTTGTGGTCTTTTGTGTCTAATAGGATGGGAAGAATATCATACATGCAGGGATATTGTTGAATATTAATCCCCCATAAAAGTAGGAAACAGACATATCAATGCTACGCAATGAGGATTTGAGTATTTGAACATTTTCTACATTGCACCAGGTGTGTTATTGCTGAGCTTTTCCTCGAGGGCCAGCCGTTGTTCGAATTATCTCAACTACTTGCTTATCGCAGAGGACAATATGATCCCAGTCAACTTCTGGAAAAAGTATTATTTTTTTTTCATTTTTTCATTTTGTTTCTTAGCTTAGCATTTTTCTTGTTCTTACCTTTCTTATGTTATTGTACCACTTTAGTCCTTTGATTCTGTTCTTGAATTCGATGTTTTGGAACATGACTTAAGTATTACTCCCTTCGGTCCACAGTAAGTGACAATTTTACCTTTTTATTTTGGTCCAAATAAGTGTCCATTTACATAATCAAGAAGGAATTAATTTTATTTTTCCAAAATTTTCCCTTATTTACATATTCCAATATGTCAAGGTAATAATTAAATAAGGTTAATTTAGTGAATACATCTTTTTTTCTCTAGGAGTTCGTATTTCCTTAATGGGTGTGCCAAAGGTAAAATGGTCACTTATTGTGGAGCGGAGGGAGTAATTTTAAAGTTATGCATAAAAAAAAGTTTCGTTAGGAGTTATTCGCGTTTTACAGGATTTTGCAACTTTTTTTTTTGTTTCGTTTTTTTTTCTTTACAGAAGCTTTTCAAAACTTGTAATCCTCTTGGCATCATTTGAGTGCTAAGTTTCTATGTCTCTATTGTAATACAATACTTTACCAGCTCAAAATCTAAACCAAAGAGTTACTCGCATTCTTTGTCAATTTTTGTAACTTTTCTGATAAATGCTTATTCATTTTTCCTTAATGCAGATTCCAGATTCAGGAATTCGGAAGATGATTCTTCATATGATTCAATTGGACCCAGAGTCACGGTGTTCTGCTGAAAGCTACTTGCAGAATTATGCAGGAGTTGTGTTCCCGAGCTACTTCTCACCATTCCTTCATAACTTCTATTCCTTATTGAATCCCCTTAACTCCGATGCGAGGGTAAGATTGTAAGTTTACATCTAGTGTCTCTCTTAGTCGCCCCCTCCAATATTTGTACTTAGTGGCCAAATCGCTTCTGTAGGTTCTAATATGCCAGACCTCTTTTCAAGAGATCCGTAAACAAATGATGAATGATAAGCCTGGTGAGGGGAGCTCTCCTGCTGCTAGTCCACATTCACTTCCTGCCAGTCAAATGCCGCAAGAGAGTGGCGTGAACGAAAATCTGAATTTAGTGCGAGACTCCTCGAATAAAAGAGAGGAGATGGAGAAGGGCTCAGTTCATGATCGCTTTGATCTTCTTGGCAACATGAACACTTTGCTTAAGGATGCGAAACAAAATAATCAATGTCCTGCTGTCAAGCCAGTGCTGGAGGATATAGCCAATACTTCATATTCTCAGAACCAAAGACAATGTCACATGCTATCTCCAGGTGAACAAATCTCCGTCAACTCCAATTCTTTTAAGAGAAGTCACCATCCCTTCTTAAAAAAGATCACCATGGAAGATTTGACTTCTTTGATGTCTGACTATGATAATCAGTCAGACACTTTTGGTATGCCTTTCTTACCATTTCCTGAAGATGTAATGAGCTGTGAAGGAATGGTGCTGATAGCCTCACTGTTGTGTTCCTGCATACGCAATGTCAAATTGCCTTTTATGAGGAGAGGTGCTGTATTACTGTTGAACTCTTGTTCCATGTACATTGATGATGAAGATCGCTTGCAGCGAGTACTTCCATATGTGATAGCAATGCTGTCGGATCCAGCAGCAATTGTTCGTTGTGCTGCCTTAGAGACTTTATGTGATATTCTTCCTTTAGTTAGAGATTTTCCTCCAAGTGATGCCAAAATTTTTCCGGAGTATATTCTCCCTATGCTTTCCATGCTTCCTGATGACCCAGAGGAGAGTGTTAGGATTTGTTATGCCAGCAATATATCAAAGCTTGCACTAACTGCTTATGGTTTTCTGATTCACTCAATAAGCTTGAGTGAGGCAGGTGTTCTAAATGAAATAAATTCATGCCAGAATTCATCAATATCGATCTCTGACCGACCAGTACGGCCACAAAGTCTAAACAGTGATACACAACTTGCTCAATTAAGGAAGTCAGTTGCTGAGGTTATTCAAGAACTCGTGATGGGCCCAAAGCAAACTCCAAACATCAGGAGAGCACTATTGCAAGATATTGGTAACCTTTGTTGGTTTTTTGGACAGAGGCAAAGTAATGACTTCCTGTTGCCCATTCTCCCTGCTTTTCTAAATGATAGAGATGAGCAGCTCAGGGCAGTATTTTATGGGCAAATCATATACGTCTGCTTTTTTGTTGGACAACGAAGTGTGGAAGAATATCTTTTACCGTACATTGAGCAGGCATTGACTGATACAACTGAGGCTGTAATCGTCAATGCACTAGATTGCTTGGCCATTCTCTGCAAAAGTGGCTTTCTGCGCAAGCGGGTCCTGCTTGAAATGATAGACCGTTCTTTCCATTTGTTGTGCTACCCTAGCCAATGGGTAAGGAGGTCAGCTGTCACCTTTATTGCTGCCAGCAGTGAGAGCTTAGGAGCAGTTGATTCTTATGTTTTTCTTGTCCCAGTAATAAGGCCCTTCCTTCGCAGGCAGCCAGCATCTTTAGCTTCAGAGAAAGCTCTTCTCTCGTGCTTGAAGCCGCCAGTTTCAAAAGAGCTATACTATCAGCTTGTGGAAAATGCAAAGAGTTCAGATATGCTGGAGAGACAGAGAAAGATATGGTACAATTCACCTCCTCAGTTGAAACAATGGGAAACTGTAGATTTACTTGAGAGAAGTAGCAGCGAGTTGGATCGAATGAAGTACTGGTCTGGCAGAAAACGTGATTTGCCTGGTTATAAATCAGCTGGTGATTTAACAAAACCAATTGATTTTACTGAAAGTGATGATAATGAGACCAAGGTGAAAGCTGTGGGAAGCTTAATACAAAATCCTTCTGGCATACTGGATAGCTGTGATCGCCTCCCTTCAGAAAAATTACAGCTATCTGGATTTGTGTCTCCACAAGTCGGTGGTATGAGCAGCTTTATTGATAAATCATCTGAAGGCATTCCTTTGTACTATTTTAAGGAGGATAACAAAAAATTAGCAGGCACTGGTGCAGCAGCCTCTGATTCCTCATTGCCATTTACTTCTCTTGGATTTGGTTCTTCATCTTTGCCTTGGATGGATCCTGTAAACAAGTCATTTAATCTAGCAAATTCAGTTCCGGCACCCAAGCTCGTGTCAGGTTCGATAAGCATTGGCAATAGTTCCACACTGTTGCGGAGAGTTGTACATGAAGTGGAAGACAGGGAAGCTGATCAAACAGCTTGTGTGAATAACAAGTTTCAGGATGTTGGGTCTGCTACAACTAAAGTGGGTACCCTAACAATGGAAGACAACGCAGCTGCAACAGATAGAACTGATTTGTCCTCTTTTCCCAAAACATCTATGATTACTGATTCAGGATGGAGGCCTCGTGGGGTTTTGGTTGCTCACCTCCAAGAGCACCGTTCTGCTGTTAATGATATATCCATCTCAGCAGACCACAGTTTTTTTGTTAGTGCATCTGACGATTCTACTGTTAAGGTTTGGGATTCTAAAAGGTTGGAGAAGGATATTTCATTCAGGTCAAGGTTAACTTATTCTTTAGAAGGAAGCCGAGCTTTATGCGTTACAGTTCTCCAAGGTTCTGCTCAAGTTGTTGTTGGAGCATGTGATGGAACAATACATGTGTTCTCTGTTGATTATATCTCTCGTGGACTTGGTAATGTTGTCGAAAAGTATTCTGGTATTGCTGATGTGAAAAAGAATGAAGTGGGAGAGGGTGCCATAGCTAGCCTCTTGAACTACTGTTCAGATGGCGGTGCCTCAAAAATGATTTTGTACAGTACCCAGAATTGTGGTCTCCATCTGTTGGACACAAGAACAGGCTCACATGCCTGGAACACCAAAGTTTATCCCAAAGAGGGCTACATATCATCTCTAGTTGCCGGGCCTTGTGGAAACTGGTTTGTATCAGGTTCCTCAAGGGGTGTACTTACACTTTGGGATTTGAGGTTCTGCATACCAGTTAACACGTGGCAATATTCTCTTGCCTGCCCAATTGAGAGAATGTCTCTCTTTCTTCCTCCTCCTAGTACGTCATTGTCTGCAGCAGCAAGGCCCCTTGTTTATGTTGCTGCAGGTTGTAATGAAGTCTCTCTTTGGAATGCAGAGAATGGGAGCTGCCACCAGGTAATGTTGAATTATATTCTTAAGAAAAGAAAGCTTGGCATAAGTGCTTTTAGTTCCGAATACTAGTTGGTAAATGTCGTCAAGTTTTCAGTCTATATAACTTGATATTTTCCTTTATCTGGTTTATGCGACATCCAATATAGATATACTTGAAGTGGCTACCATGTCTGGGATTTGAGATACTTATAAGGAAAGAGTGCAATGTCTGACCCCTCTCTCTCTCTCTGGCCATTCCAGTTTTAGTTTCCTTTTATACTGAAAGTATTTGGATAATGAAGTCTTTGTCAACAACAACAACATACCCAGTATTATCCCACACCGTGGGGTCTGGGGAGAGCTGATAGCTGATAGCTGATATATGTTTAAGAAATTGGAAAAGTCCTGCTTGTTGTTTGTTTTGATGTAAATTTTGAATTTGAAATTCATTAGCACCTATGGTCTTGTATAAAATATGGATGGTTGGCATGTGTAACTATCATTTAAGATGAGCCAGTGTTCTTAGTACATGCTATGAATCACAAACCATGTCTCCTCTCTTGTGACTTTTTCTGGATTTTTACAATTTTGAATTTTTTTCCTGCAGGTATTGAGGGTAGCAAATAATGAGAGTGAGGCTGAGAACTCTGACTTACCTTGGGCTCTGGCAAAACCATCAAATAAGGCTAATCCTAAACAAGATCTAAGAAGAAATAATGGTTCAAAGTACCGAGTTGATGAATTGAGTGATCCGCCTCCTCGCCTTACTGGCATCCGTGCATTGCTTCCATTACCTGGTGGTGATTTGTTAACCGGGGGTACTGACCTAAAAATACGTCGTTGGGACCATTGCAGGTTTTAGACTGTTTCTCTAGCTCTATGTTAAATTAACCGACTTTTAACATATAATTTAACGAGGCTATTGCATATTTCAGCCCAGAACGAAGTTATTGTGTTTGCGGACCATCTATAAAGGGGGTAGTCAATGATGACTTTTATGAAACAAAATCTAGCTTTGGCGTACAAATAGTGCAGGTATGTGATTTATCATATAAATTGAGCAGGATCTACTTCTTCCTTTTGCAATGGTGACTTGGTGAGCTTGTCACATACCATCCTTAAATGTTAGACTTGGCGTGGATGTTATACTGATTTTTGTGCTCAAATTTTATCAAGAAAAACTGCGTAGAAATGAGTGGAAATTATTCGAGAACCATCGTAGAAACAAGAACTTAGGGAGAGCTTGGAACAAGGTTTTCTGCCATTGAACTTTCCTGTGCAACACGTCCCTGAAATGAAAAAGGAGAATTGTGCTTAGAGGGTTTTATGATGGTAGGGGTTGACTGTATGATTTGAAGCAGCTATATTTAGAGGTTATCAGCCAACTTGCCTGAAATCGAACTTAGTATTCTGCTTTTGGTGATGAGTCACAAAATGTTCCTCTGATGCAGCTACTAAATAAATATTTCATTTGAAAACAAACAGAAAATCTATATACTTACCCATGAAACGAGAAATTGAAGGTATCAACTATCATAATAGCCAATTTGTGCATCAGATAAGTAAACCATACTATTTTGAATTAACTTCTGGAGATTTCCGCGACTGACGAGACTGTCATCCTTGCCTCTTCATCTCTCTTCTCTCACTCCATCTACCCTGAGTTTTCTCTATGCATGCTTTGTTTGTAATGTGAGAAATTTACAGTTCCCTTATCTTGTGATTGTTGGACTAATATCTAGCGTTACTTGTATGTGTCATAAAAGGAGGCGAAGAGACGACCTTTGGCCACTAGACTAACGGCAAAGGCAATCCTTGGAGCTGCTGCTATTGATTCTGCAGGGTGCCACCGTGATTGTATTCTCTCCTTGGCTTCTGTCAAATTAAATCAGAGACTTCTGATATCAGGCAGTAGAGACGGAGCTGTTAAGGTTTGGAAGTAAAGGAACCTCGAGATACTGTATATTATTGTACATATTTAGTGTCTGTAAATTATGTAGCTAAAGAAGGGAGATCCTTGTGCAGTAAGCAAAGTCCATGGTCGAGATAGATGACAGCACCTTCTTCCCCTTTACCTGGCCCTCTTCGACTTTTTTCTAGTAACTTGATTTGTACAGTGATGCTGATAGAATAGCATGGAACTTTATTATCTTGGATAGATGATTAGAACCTCATTTCTGCTGAGATATCACGGCAATTACAGAGCATTCAAACTGCTCATCTGAATTTTAGGTGCTGTCAAATTGCAGTGTGTCTTACCTCTCATTATGTTTAGTTTTTCTCATTGGATGAGGGTGAGTAATATTTTCTGAATGTCGGAGCAAATTAGTGCTTATTGGTTGTAATTGCTGGAGTTTGAAAATGAGATTCAGCAATTAATTCATGGTAGTCACTAAAGCCTTGTGTTATGCACCAACTAGTCTTAAGGTGTGTATATTGTTTCTAATAAGTAAATTATTTTGTTTTTAAGACCTCATAGACATTACGTAAAAGTGTAATATGATAAAACCGAAAAGTTGAAACTTTTGGTTAGTTAGAAAGTGAAAGAGATTGCTTCACTCTTAAAAATATTATATAACTTTTAACTCAAGGAAAAATAAGAATCTTCTAACTATTTTTGACAATTTATAGTCTAAAGATAGAGTAATGTTGAGCCCACATTCTACCACGAATAACTAAAATATGAAGGACTTAGATTTAAATAGTGATATTAAATTAAGAGCAAACCATTCTGGGATTGTACACAAATTTCTCATAATCTAGAGTTTGCAAGTAGAAGATCAACAAAATCTGCAAGCGAAGTTACCAAATTCCACAAATAAACATTAAAGCTAACCAAGCTAATCAAATTCTATACAAATAGTTGAAAATTCGAATCAAGTTCGAGCGAACAAGTCGTTTGTGAAACAAAATGCATATTTAAATACTTCAATCAAATTGTACACACATGTCCATTTAGATGAAATAAGTGCAACAGGAGGAAGAGAAATATAATAAGGTTGAAAAAACTTGAAGATAATTAAAGCATAGGCGCCTAAATGTCATAAACTTCTAAGTCATTGTCTTTTCACATGTTGCGTCTAACAAAAAGTATATAACTAAAAAAACTTTTACCTATATAAGTAATTTTCTTTTTATATTTGAATGATGTATCTAATCATGACTCATTCTTTCATATTTTCCTTTTTTATTACATTCTTTCATGTAATGAGTTGATAATTGCACTGAAGTGCTTAACCAACAAAGAAGTTCGATGGAGAATTGAGAATAGGAATAACGTAAATTTAGAATATAAAGGTACCCTACGACACTCTTTTGATTTTCAAAAGAACGTTTAAACCTAAATAATAAATAATATAACATGTCACGAAATTTTTTCAGTCAGATTTTTACTTGGATTTCATGATGACAGTAGTATTTGTTATAACGGAAACCTAAATAATAAATAATATAACATGTCAGGAATTAATAGACACGGACTAAATAAACCAAATACAATCGCAAAGTAAACTAATTCTCATGGATTCATAGTTAATTAAATAAGGAAAGTTTTAAAGCAAATTAACTGTGACACTTCATAATTAGTTCAAATAAGGAAAGCTTTTGTAACAAAAAATTTAGCTGATTTTAAAGTTAAATTTTTTTTTATCTACTGTAAACTCTATTTTTAAAGGATAACAAAAGCGAACGACATTTCGGCAAATGATTCCTTTGGAAATGTGTTTCTATGAATGTGAAGCGTGGCACAGAGATTCTTATACATATCTCTCAGGCAATTAGTTGCTTTAAGAAATACTAGTACTAGCACCCGTGCATATGTGCGGATTTGAGTTATTTGAATTATATATAAATAGTTTTAAAATTTAAATTTTCTTGATAAATATAGATAATTATGGGATATTAATTAAGAAATACTTCATGAAAAAAGATATTTTTTTTTCCTCAAATCTCCTAGTTATAATTCTTTTTCTTTTTTGGTACCATTCTCGCCGGTGTCATAAATCCTAAAAATAGTCAAGAATCAAAATAATAACTCATATTTATCACAAAACAATCAAAGGTTTAGACTATGAAGGACTCTTTGAATACGACTTGACTCTTTTACTACTACTTGAACTCTTATTTGGTGTGTTGATATCTGCCAAAAATAATTCTATTTTAAAATTTTAATTTCTAAAACTTTATTTTTCAATAATAATTATTTTTATAATAATGTAAGTGAAAATATTATCCTTAATTCAAAACTCACCTTAGTCGGCTATCTAAAAATTTACAAAATTCTTTAGCCAGTGAATTTTCTTTTTCCAATATGACTCCATTTTGATATCGACATTAACCATTTAAATATCTGAGTTATTTGAATTATATGTAAATAATATTAAAATTTAAACCTTCTAGATAATTATAGATAATCATTAGATAATAATTAAGACACACCACATGAAAAAAGACGAACATTTTCTCAAATCTCGTAGTGATAATTTTATTTTTGCACCATTCTCATTGGTGTCATTGGAACCTAAAATAGCCACAAAGCGAAATAATAACTAGTATTTATGGAAAGCACAAAGGTTGACACAATATGAATGATTCTTTGTTTATGACGCGATTCTTTTACTATGCCTTGAACTCTTATTTGATATGTTGTTATCTTTCAAAAAATATTTCTATTTTAAAATTTAAATTTCTAAATCTTTATATATATTTTAATAATGATTATCTTTATAATGATGCACGTGAAGATATTATTCTTAATTTAAAATCCACTTTAATCGGCTATCTAAAATTTGAATGATTCTTTAGCCGATGGAACTTTATTTCAGTATGACTGGCAAGGCAATATGAATGTTCTATCATGTTCCATTAATACTCTAAAGGAGTTATACGATATATTCGGTGTGGAAGTAGGCCAACATTTCTATAGGCAAATAGGAGGTTTCCAAGTACATGGACAACGACTCCATTTTAAGTTTTTCGATATCTCTAGCCACAGATTTTAAATTTTGAATACCCTATGTATACATATTTTTTGTTATTTGAATTATAAATGTTAAATTAGTTGATTGTTATTATATAACATTGCATATATTGTCTTAAAACTGCCAAGTAGTTTTTTTGGACACCATACTTGGCTTAACCTCAACGCAAACTGCTCAAATATTTAAATTCAAATTCGAATATCATATCCTTTTGTTAGTAATAGTGATGTTTTAAAAACGACACATAATATAAATTAAAAAAAAAATTCTAAGATATCCTTATTTTATAATCTATGTATTTGAGTTGATTGTTTTTTTTTGAAATATATGAGATCGGCTTCCAAACTTTTTATACTCAAAAAAGATGAAATAGAAGAAGAAATTCGTTGTCATATCTTATTTCTGGTTTTTACATTTTTCATACATTTTTTTCTATATTATTTTCTTTTATCTTATTTTTTTATGTCTTTCTTTATTTTTTTACAAAAAAAATTATTTATTTCGCTATAAAAGGATGAGTTTTAATAGAAATTGTCTACATAAGAACTTTATTTATATTTTTGGTCTTTGGTTGAAATTAGTTCACATTTTTCTTTTGGCTTTATCTAGTCAACCTAAATAGGTGCTCACCTCAATCACTTAAATTAAAAAATTGAGGGATGCATAATTTATATATAATTCATATATAATATGTGTATAATCGTGTGTTGTCGGTATATTATCTATGTATATTAGCTACTAAAAGTAAATAATAAAATTGGCCGGATGTTTTTGTAAATATTTCATATGATTCCGGTTTCTTTATTTTATCTATGATATGACTTTTATTATAATAATTTTAAAAAACTCTCTACTAAATTCAAAAATATCTTATCTTTTTATTTTTAAAATTACATTATATTTTTTAAAATTAATCCCATTTTGAATAATTTGTTTACATTTTTAAAATATATAATTCACGTCATACCGATTTTTTTTAAAATATACTTTTTGTTACACTTGAAAATCACTATAGAACTATCAATTAGAAACTAATATCCCTCTTGTTGAATCAGAGAAAAAAAACCTTTCACATAATTTAATGATTCAAACATAATATTCTTTAACGAAAAAAATATTATACCCTTGCAATATTAGCTTGACTGCAGCTAAACGGAGAGGTTTCAACTTATAGCCTTCAATTCCTAGAAGGTGCTAAATTGAAATTAATGATAACAATTGTATAGCCAAAGTTTTGTTATTTGTTTGATGTCCATTTATACAAATTGACTCTTCAATAACATTCTTCAAAAATAATTTTTTTTTTTTTTGAATATTGACGGATTTTTGTGATGTTTCTTTCTCCAGCATGTAGGTTCACTTCATGTGATCTTTTATTCAATTTTTAAACTCCTCTGTGTTCTCTGGATAAACATATATTATATTTATTTTAAAAGAAATTTGCTTTATTCTAATCCAGCTATAATATTTTAAAGAACTATAATTATCGGGTTTTAAATGTAAAAGAGTTTTATAGTTATATGGAGTAATTTTTTCTTCTTTTTTGCCAGAGGCGAAGTAGTATTTAAATAATTAGAAAGAATAAAAAAAATTCCTAACATGATTGCGTATGATCACTAACCGAATTAAGTATGATAACATGATAATAAAAGATAATTTTTCTTTTATTTTAATTTTAAATTAATCATCTAATTCAAGTATAGAGAGAGAGAGAAAACATAGTTGAAAATCAACTAGACAACTCAATAAAATATAGAGAACTATTCAAGGTTGTCTTGGCCCCATTAAACGAGTTTTTGTGATGTAAATGCAATCGCTAACTATTATAAATACTCATTTTAATAGTTCATTTGGGGATTCCAGCAAAATTGTTAGAATTTGGTTGGTGAAAAGGAATATTGTGAAACAACATAAAATTCTATATTGTAAAATAGGAGATTTATGGTAGTAAGGACTTGTGATGCTTGTAGGATTAAGCAACGTAACACCCTTAACTTCATGTTGTAAAAACTACCAAAATTCTACAAATTTAGTATCTTTAGACCTGTAGTCATTGTGCTCTCGTATTGTGTAGAATTTCTCGCAGCAATCGTTCCAGTAGCATCTTTTGACAAAGTTATTTATTAATTGAAGAGGAGACCCGATGAACTAACTCCGCAGAACCAATTTATGACAAGTTAAATCAAAAGAAGGCATGTAAAATGTTACTCCATAAGTTTTAAAATCCCACTTTGGAAAAACAAGACTTTCCTAATTGGGTTACTATACTCTAGTCAGTAAATTTTAATAGCTTTTGTACATCCCTCGCTGTCTCATTCAACGAATCAATTAAGAATTAAAAATAAACATACCAAAATTTAGATCCGGATTCAACCAAATAGATTTAAATTAAGTAGAGTAATCTTAGCTAATATTAATATCCGACAGATATGTTAATCGATTTTTAACCTAATTGTTAGTATTTTGTATTTATTACGTGTGTTTTGTTGTGTAGGATGTGATTCTGAGTGAAGAAGCAAGTTTGAAGCTAAAATGGATGATTTGGACCTTTGAAGTCTAAGTAGAAGCCTAAGAAATTAAGCCGGAATCACGTTCGGGGTTCGAGGACTAAGTCTAGAAGTTAAAAAGTGATAAAAAAGATTACTCTGAAAAAAATGCACTGCTGCGCCATGCGCCGCGGGGCACGGGGCGCTAGTGCAAAATTCCTGTAGAGTGTAAAAATCGACTCTATGAACTCCTCTACAGGCGCACCGCGCATGTGCAAATTTTACAAAGTATTTCTACTATTTCGACTTGGAAAGGATAGTTTCGTCCGGGTTCATTCCTACATGGTATAAATACACTCAAAACACGATTTTTAGAGGACTTTTGACCTGATAAGCTTTATGGAGAACATTGGAGGCTACAAGACACAAGATTTCATCATCTTTCCATCAATTCAATACGGAAGTTTGGATTGTAATGTTAGATTGATGTTTTCTTACTCTTTAATTCTAATTGTGATGACTTTCTCCATAAATATTGAGTAGTTCTCTTGGACTTTGATGAATATGGTATTTTGATTGATATTTGTGAATTTTAACTCTAGTTCCTTGCTTGAATTCATTTATGGAGCTTTGAATTGTTTGAAACTTTAATCACCAGTTTATTTAATCAAAAGAGGAATATTGTGGTGATTATCTTGAATTATTTTGTTTGGTTTTCTTAAGTAATCGAAAGAGCTTGTTGAATCGTTGATTAAACCAAGTTAGGAGAATATTCGAGAAACATTTTCCTGAAGACCAATCCATTAACGCATGCTTGCATATTTTTACAGTGCTTATATTAGTTTACCTTGTTGAGTTAAGATTTAACCGAGAAAGGAGTCTTGACTACACGTTTGAACTAATCATCAAGTGAATTCGTGAGAACCATCAGAACACTAGAGTGAATTGAACTAGAGTTGGATCCCAAATAGCTATCTTGCACCTATCCTGCCACGACTCTTATTTCTCCCATTGATACTTCAGTGTTGCTCAACTCTTGTCTTCCAGTGATCAATTGTTAATTGATTTAGTTTCATAGTTAATTTTAGTTATTAAAAATCGCAACCAACGTGTTAATCATCCTGAATAGCATTAAGCTAGAAATTACTTGAACATTGTTTAAATCCAATCCTTGTGGAGACGATAATCATAACTATACTATCTTTGGCTAGCGAGCATTAATTACGTGTTGTGTTTTGCGCTTGTCCTCATTAAAAACCTCCTTGAGAAAAATCTAATGGAACAAAACTTAAGTGAGGGAAAAGTGTATGACTCGGAGGGTGCTTCTTCCTTTTTAGAAGTTGAAGTATTTGAGGTAGCTAATGTTCCAATTGTTTTCCTTCCATTGTCTTTAGTTGGAATGAACCCCTGTTTGTTTTGGCTATAATTTTGTATGGATCATCCCAGTTTTTTCCCAATTTGCCTTCCCGTGGATCTCTGCTTGCTTGGATTTTGGCTTTGAGTACGTAGTCTCTGGCTTTGAACGGCCGGATCTTTGCCTTCTTATTGTAATAATGTTCCGCTTGCTGCTTTTGAGTGACCATTCTTATGTACGCCATATCTCTTCGTTAATCGATCTCATTGAGCTCTTGTCTTCTAGTCTCGTAATTGCTAGTGCCACTTTCGTGGGAGTACCTTAGGTTGGGTTCTCCAACTTCGACTAGTATAATTGCTTCGGTTCCGTAGACCATAGAATAGGGCGTCTGTCCTGTGCTTGTCTTCGTGGTTGTTCTATATGCCCATAATACTTTTGAGAGTATTTCCGTCCACAATCTCTTGGCGTCTTCGAGTTTTTTCTTCATGAAGTTTAATATGACTTATTGGAGGATTCTGCCTGCCCGTTACCGCTAGGTGATAAAGGGTTGAAAGTATCCTCTTAATATGCCATTTCTCGAGTAATTTGGTGATTTTCTTTCCCGTGAACTAGGGTCCGTTGTCGCAGCTGATCTCTTTGGGTAGGACGAATCAGTAGATGATGTTTTTCCATATGAAGGATTACCTCTTGTTCACGTATTTGGGCGAATGCTCCTGCTTTCACCTATTTAGAGAAATAGTTAGTTAAAACTAAAAGAAATCCTACATTACCTCGCCCTACTGGGAGGGGGCCCACGATGTCCATTCCCTATTTGATGAACGACCATGGAGAGGTGACTCAATGAAGAAGTTCGCCTTCCTAGTGAATTATTGGAGCGTAATTCTGATATTGTTCGCATTTCCTCACAAATAAGGCGTCTTTTTTCATGGTGGGCAGTAGTATCCTGCCCGTATGAGACACTAACGAGCACTCGATCGTCGGAATGAGTGACACAATGACCTTCATGGACTTCATCGAGGACGTGCTGGGTTTGGTTTGGACCCAAATACTTTGCCAGAAGGCCACCATATTTTCTCTTGTATAAGTCGTTATGGAGGAGGCTATATCTGGCTAGCTGCATTCTTAGTTTTTAGCTTCCTTTTTGTCGTTTGGGAGTGTGTCGTCCTGCAAGTAGGTGATAATAAATTTGTGCCAATCCCAATCTAAAATTACAGATCTTACCTCGATTTCGTTCAACGACGAGTTGAGGAGGTGAACTACACTTTTATCCCCAATCGTGATGCTTTTGGTGGCTGTGGACAATTTGGCGAGGCCGTCCGCTTCGACATTCTGGGCAAGCGGGATCTGGTCGAGCTGACATTCGTCGAACTTGGGAAACAACTTACAGATCTCGGTCTGATATTTTTGGAACCTTTGTTCTTTGATTTGGAAAGTCCCTCTAACTTGGTTGACTACGAGCTGTGAATCATAATGGAGCTTCAACCGCTTCGCCCTATATTCAAGTGCTAGTCTCAATCCTGTAATTATGACCTCATACTCGACCTCTTTGTTAGTTATATCTGGGCATCTTATGGGCTGGCGAATTACTTCATCGGTAGGAACCTCGAGTACGAGTCCCAGTTCGGATCCGAAAGCATTGGATGCGCCATCAGTGTATAGGACCCAGAGATCTTATGTTTGGAGAGAAGCTAGGGTGGTTTTCTTCTCGACCTTAGGCATTATATTTGCACTTAAGTCTATGACGAAGTCAGCGAGCACTTGTGACTTTATCTTTGTTCGCGACTGATATGTGATATCGTGATCATTTAGCTTGATGGCCTACTTGTAGAACCTCCCCGATAATTCGGGTATATGTAATATGCTTCTTAGAGGAATGGTGGTAACGACCGAGATAAGGTGGCACTAGAAATAGGGTCTAAGCTTTCGTGAAGCTACGACCAGTTCTAGGGCCAGTTTCTCGAGGTGTCGGTACCTCATCTCGGTGTCGATGAGTGTTTTGCTAATTTAATAAAAAGGAGATTGTGTACCTTTACTGTCTTGAATCAGGATTGCACTTACTGCCACTTCGGAGACGACGAGGTAGACTAGGAGGTGTTCCCTGGGTTTGGGCTTCGAGAGAAGAGGTGGTGTAGCCATATACACCTTTAGTTTCTGTAGAGCATGACTCAATCGAGCATCCACTCGAGGCCGTTAGCCTTTTCGAGCACGCCAAAAATCTGTGACATATCGGATGACTGCGAGATAAATCTCAATAGGGCGGCGATTCGACCAGTCAACCGTTGGACTTGCTCCTTACCCGAACTTTGTTTTTGCGGACCAATAAAAAGAGAGTCAAATCTTCCTTTGATTAGGGATTCAAATAAAAGGTGACTTAGAACACCCAAAAATCAATTCCAAGTGGCGACTCTGAGCAATAAAATAATCCCTATTTCAAAATTGTCACTTTAATTGGAAAAACTCTTTAACCCACAA